>JAVQJF010033809.1:0-10193 GCA_036023855.1 Gadopsis marmoratus | reverse complement strand
TGTGTGTGTGTGTGTGTGTGTGTGTGTGTGTGTGTGTGTGTGTGTGTGTGTGTGTGTGTGTGTGTGTGTGTGTGTGTGTGTGTGTGTGTGTGTGCAATATGAAAGTGTGATTGTGTGCCAACACCCAGCTGCAGACGCTTCATTCATACAGGTGTCATCTTGTCCAGGAAAGCCTGTATTAGGTTTCTGGATATTGTCAGAGCAGGTGCAATGAAGTATCTTCCTGTGCACGTCTTTGTGAAAGCCTTTTTGTGTAATCTTCTACCTTTCCATCCTTTCTTTTTCCCCTTTCCAGCCTCAAGGCAGGATCTTGACTCATCCAAACTGTAACGTGACACTAAAAGAGTATTACTTTCCTTAATGGTGGACAGGTTTCAGAGAGCAGTGCTTCACTGTGTCGGGTCAGGGGGGCTGGGTGGCAGAACTATCATCATCACAGCACATGCGGTTGAAGAATTCGCAGAAGTTTATCAGCTGATTCACAACTGAAGTCTCTTAGTTTATGACAACATTTCAAAGAAAAGGGAAGTAGAATCACCACAGCACAATCTTCTGTGTAGGTGTCGGGGGAGACCGATTGCAGCCACAGGATAGCGGATTTGCGGTCACGTACACACACAGTACAGATGGTGGCTGACGTATTAGTGTGGATGTAGCCTGAATGCAGTGGCAGTTGAAATTAACATAAGGCTGCATTCTCAGAAGTGTTTTTCATACTGCACTTATCTTATGTTGTACTGCTGGTATTTTGGCAGAATTTCAATGCAAATGTGATACGTGTCACCTGGAACATTTCATATGACCACCAACAGCTTTTATTCAAACAAAAGTACAGAGAGAAGTACCTTTAAAAAAAAACTAAAACAAACCCCTTTTAGATAATAATATGCTGCCAGGAATGACAAAGCATGCAAAATAAGAAATGGTCTCCATTCAGACTAAGTAGTTTAGTGTAGGTTGTTAACTGTCGCACCATCATCCTGTCTTGCCTTTGTTGTTAAATGTGCAGTAGATTTGCCAAAACTTTATTGCCAAACTACATTGAATGAAAGTATACTATTGGTACACGTATAATTACTATATTAAACTATTGCTCTACAGCACCACTAGTGGTCATAAACTCTACAGGGCACCTTTAATTTTAGATTTTAATGAGATATTTGCCATTTTCTCTTGGCAGCAAGACTTATATGATATTAGGTGGAAATGACAAGCATTAGTCAGTGACTTGGCACTTGTTGAAGGAATTGTTCAACATTTTGGGAAATTTATTTAATTGACTTCTTTCAAATGTGAAGCAGAAATTGACACCAATAATTCAACCATAAAGTACGGAGGTAGAGCTAGGATGGACTAGAAACAGGGGGAAGCAGCTAGTCTGGCTGTGTCCAAATTCTAAAGCTCACTAATTAACATGCATGTATTTTGTTTGAATCTGTATTCAAATAGTGGTGTAAAAGTTAGAATTTGTGGTTGTGGTGTAACCATTCTTGACAAATAATATTATACCATATACTGAGAATATCGTTGGTGTGCTAAGTATCATGACTCAAATAAGAGAGAAACTTCAGAAACACGCTTAAATTAACTCATTTATTTACATGAAACACAAATTTCAAAAACAGGTGACATGTGGATAGCAGTAAAGTGAGTGAATGTGTGAAAAGTACAGTGGGTGGGTGGAAGAAATGATAATGGAATCAAACAAAGCGCATGGAGACTAGGCCGACTTTTATAATGACTGGGAGTATTGGGCCCAGGTGCTCCCAGTCAGGCCAAGTGGACAGCCCCGCCTGTCAGTTACACCAACCTGAAAGAGAGGAGCAAACAAGGCACAACCGAACAGGCCAGAAGGCTTATGCAATGTCTACACAGCCCACCTAGCAAAATCAGAGCATTAGCAGAGCAGCAACTTCAGCTCTACATCAGCCTTGAGTGTAGATCACCCGCATGTTGGCAACTCAGACTGTAACACACATAACAACACAATAGTTATTTATGCACGTGAAAAGGAAGGATATTGACTTGAGGTGTAGAAATACGCTTTAGGTAAAGCGCAAGTAAAAACAGGAGCAGATTTGCATCCTTTATAGACAGCTGGATTCATTCAAATAGAAGTGCATCATGAGAGCGTATACATGGGATGATAAATATGCACCACCACCATGCCTCAGAACATGCAGCAGGGCAGACGGGGACTACAAATGTGTATGTCTACATGCGCAGTAATTAGGCTTTCAGTGTCATGCATGATATGTGTCAGTTGAGTTCCGGTCTGTGAGGCTGTCTAGTTGGGTCATCAGGTGTCCTAATCAAACAGCTCAAGTATGGACTAACGCTGTCTGTATGAATTCATCAAGGAGCGGCATGTACACAAGGGTTGTTTTGGCTCTGCTGATGGATGTTATTGTAATGCTATTGTTACAGGGGTCGCTGCTGAGGTCCTGCCTCTGCCTTGATCCAACTAAGAAATAGAGCAGCGAGATAGACCACCTTTCTGCCCTGAGATGAATCTGTTTCTCTATACTCCAGGGCTTCTATGCAACTTTCTCTTTCATTCCCACTGAAAACAGATTCACACCTTCAAACCAATCCAGTCATGCTTCCCCTTGAAGATAAATGGACACTACAGTAAGTTGTGGTGTGTATGACAAATTACCGAGGTGACCATTAGGCTCCAGTATTTGTGTATAATTTCACAGCGGCCCAGTTGGTAGAAACACAAGTGCCCATCACCACATAAATTTGAATAAAGCCATTTCTTGGTAGAAAAGGTACGACAACTGTGACATTATTAATGGGAACAATAATAACGGGAGCTTCTGTCTATATCTACACGAGGACTGTTACAAAAAGGTCAGTGGAGGATCTTAAATAACCGAGGCCACAACATGAAGTGTCATACCATTTGTGAAAAAAAGACAAAGTTTATGTTTCTAAACATTATACAATAGCAACAGCAATGAACAAAGCAGACAGAGAAACGGAGCAGACGGCAGTGGCTGAGAGCGCTTGTCTAGACGGCGAGCAAGATCCTTCCCGTCATTGTTGGTTGGCATTGAGGGGCTGCAAAACAGGAAATAATCTCTGAGGGAAAACATACAGCTATGAACATTTGAAAGTCAAAGACACATAAGCATAAAAAAACAGAACATAAATACAGCCGTTGAATGTTGTTTTAAATACACACTGTCATATGTGTTTCAAGAAAGCACCGGGCTGCTTCATTCACCTGGGCTTTTCTTCACTGTAACTTGTAACAACAAATTGTTTTACCTGCAACCCCCTGAATGCCTTTTATGTGGCCCAGTAAAAACTGAAGAGATTGTCCCAGATGAGGTGCAACATCTATAATTGTGTCGGTTTAACAGAATTAGGACAATCGAAACCATAATTCTTTAGGTCTATATTTAGCTTACCAATCTGTTTTTCAAACTATGATTTAATTCACTATTTGAATGGCGTGTCAGTGATTCCAGATTTAGGTATCTGAATCAGTTTTGATTATTATGTCTTCCATTGCTGGAATATGTCATGTAGGAGGGAGAGAAAAAAAATCCCATTGCTGTGTTCTGGTCTCTTGCGCCATCTTGTGGATAGAGCATTAATTGTTTGGGATAGTCTGTATGCTTGCTGTCCTATCTGCCCATGAAGAAATGTAAAAACGAAAATCAGAAATGCATTATAGTTTCTGTTTCAGATGTAGATGAATGTATTATCATTGCACAGTGCAACAACTGATCAACATCTGAGCATCGGGGAAGTGTAGAACACACAGCACATAGAAATCAATCCCTTCCCCCTAATTTAACTTCACTTATTCATTAAAATAATTTATTTTGCATTGCCCATCCAGCTTTCCTTTTTCAAGTGTATGCTGTGGATCTTGACATATATTATATGTCTCATGATTGGGATGGTTTTAATCAATTGCAGTAATTCCCTGTGGCTCTAATACAAAGATGTTGTTTCATATTTGTATGTGTGTGAATTTGATGCCTGGTGAAGGCTTAAGTTTAAACCAACTTACTGTAATGCTGACGGTGTGCAGGAACTTTTTACTAAGTTGAGAAAATAGCAGCATGATGAAAGAAAAAAACAATCGTGGCTACCGTTTATAGTTTTGACCCTGTTCGGCTACCATACTCGGCCACGTGATCAAACGTCACTGTCGTTGCTAGTGGTTAACGGTGAAGCTAGGAAAAAAAAAACAGTCGCTTGTCTTATTTATTTATTTTTTTTTACAACGATACAAACTACAAACATGGAGATAGGGACAGAGATCAGCAAGAAAATAAGAGTGAGTACCATTATGAGTTGAATGTGAGTGATTTGCTTCGGACCTAACGGCTGGTTACAGCTAGTGTAGCATCGACGCTGCTAGCTAACGTTAGCGTGCTAGCGTAATTTGCCAGTCGGGCAGGTTTTTATTTACAAGGCCGAACAATGTGCGGTTTTGCAGGCGTTTCCGCAGCAGTGTTCTTATTTTTTGTAAGGTAGCTTCTGTAGTCACATACGCAGTGCTACGTTGTCGTTTGTTGGGTAACGTTAGATGTGCAAATGGATATCAGTGCAGCCAGGATGCGGCCCTTACATTTGTGTAGCCAGATAATATAACCTGTACTCTACTTTTGGTCTGTTTCAGGCTGCCATCAAGGGCAAGCTTCAAGAGCTTGGTGCATATATTGGTAAGTGAATAACAACTTAGGGACGACAGCTGCCTGGTTCTCCATTCAAACATGACATGCTGCCTGCGTTTCCTCTCGTTTCCGCTGTAGATGAAGAGCTTCCTGACTATATTATGGTGATGGTGGCAAATAAGAAAACCTCCCAACAGATGGCTGACGATCTCTCCCTTTTCCTGGGAAACAACACTATTAAATTCACAGCCTGGTACGATCAAGACAAAAAAAAATAAAAAATGAAATGTACATTACCAGTCTAAATAAATCTGCCATTCTTTTGTACCCTTGAGTTCTTGACATAACATGGGTTTGTTGATTGATTTCAGGCTGCAGGGTGTCCTGGAGAAGTTAAGATCTGTTGCAGTCGGTAAGTCAGACTATGTCGAAAGCATCACACACTTTATAGCATGCTGAAGTGATCCATGGTTTATACTTGCTGAATGCATGTGACCTGTGGTTTTAGTCTCTCAGATGAGGTAACGTTTTTCTTCCTCCACTTGTCTACATGGCTGTTAAAGAGCCTGCATCACTCAGACACCCGCTCCAGTCTGACAGTGGTGCTGTGGCTGGGAAGAGCCGGCCGTCTGTGAGTGAAGTTGGCAGAGCAGAGGAGTCAAAGGTCCTGACGGTGTCCAGCTCACGCTCCGACAAGACTGAAGCACGCGTGTCCAGTTCCGCTCATGAAAGCAGGTGCCTAATGCAAAATGTGCTGACCATCACTATTTAACTGACCCTGCAAATGTAAAAACACTTATATACCTCTGTTTGTTTTCAGGAGAGGCACCTTGGAGAAGAGTACCTCTCGACTTACATCCACTGTTAAGCCCCTCATGGAGCTGCTCCCCTTAGAGGCTGTTATTGACATCAAACCAGAGATGGACGATGACCTCATCGCTGAGGACCATGTAGAAATAGGCACCAACCATGGTCGACCACGCCGCACAGCTAGTAGACCAACAGCTGAGATCTACAGACCGGGTCAGAGCAAGTTTACGTCAGTAAGCTCTGTGGACACGTGTCGACCCACAGAAGGATCCTCCCACACCCGGCAGCAGGACAGTAGAGGCAGCAGAACCGGGTCCAGTAAGGTACCGTGATTTCACGAGAGCATGGTTGGTCCTCGTTTCAAAGAAGGAAAACGTAGGACCTGCTTCAGTCATAGGACTACACAAATTATCCGTATGACAAATTGGCTCATGATGCTCACTTTCTGTTTTTCTTCTTCTCTTTGTTCAGCAGGAGGAGTTGTCACGGAAGCGTAAGGCGCCAGTAGCAAGTTCAGTGGTACGAGTGAACCGAGCGGCGGACGAGGACAGCGATGAGGTAGAAGAAGAGGATGCAGGCTACGGAGGCAGAGGCCTGTCTAGTAGAGTGTCTCTACCCTCCAAACCAGAACGCAAGTCAGTGTCAACACCTCGTATGATATTTTAGAACATTATATGACTATACATTATGGACTTAAAGGGCAAGCCAGTATTGTATAACTTGTTTTTTGCACTGTGGTAGTTATCATGTAAAACCTTTTCACTGTTACAAAAAAGAACAACAAAAGCCGATCTGGCACTGACGTCATCTTTCACCTGTCTTTCCTTCTACTGTTTCAGACCTACTCTCCCTCCAGCCAAGCAAGCCAACAGGAATCTGATCCTGAAGGCCATCTCTGAGGCCCAGGACTCAATCACCAAAACTACAGCCTACCCCACAAGTATGTTTGACGTGTTACCATGAACATTTTTTTTGTCTGTGCCATTTTACTTCATTGCCCCCCCCCCACACCACAGTACCACAGAGGCAGACCGTTCCTGTGGCACCTCGTACTCGCTTGGCCAGCAGTGAAGAGATGACTGCAGCCATCCAGCTGGTCCAGGAGCACCTGCACAGCCTGGCCCCCAGGGTTCAGGCCTACACCTCCACAGAGCTACCTCCTACCAGAACCTCTGGTTTGTTATATGAAGCACATAATTACTACATAGTACAAATAGACTGCCTTTTTGCTGAGCACTGCTTTTAACACCCTGCCATCCAAAGGCCATAGTCACAGTTAACATACTTAGTGTTTAGTGATGTAAGCTAATAAACCAATATAAAAATTTTTTTTCAGTGTTTAAACTCCAGAGAGTTAGTTTAATCTGGAAAATCTCATAGTTTTTGAATGTGCATGTGTAATTGACTGAGGGAGTTGTGTTTTTGGAGTGCTTACTGTAGATTAGAAATTAAAACATTAACTACTGGAGAAACAAAGTCTGGTCATTTTTTTTTTTTGTCTCTTTTTTTTGATGCTACATTGTCGTCCCAGCTCCAGTGAGATCTTTAGCTTCACGCCTCCAGTTGGAAATACCGGAGAGCAATGATGGAGGAGAGCAGAGTGACTATGGTGAGACTTTTTTCTTCTTTTGCTCTGATTTGCTACAATAAAGGTTTCTTAAAGTTTAGTTTACTCGGCTTACAACATTTAAAAGTAGTAAGTAATTATAAATATCCTATAAGACACCTAACTTACTGTCTTCAGTGATGCATTAAAGTGGGGTGTATGTGTTTGTGATGTACATCTAGCTGTTGAGGAGGCCGCTGCAGGCAGTGAGGCGAAGACGTTTGATACCCGCTCCTTCATAGTGAGTCGACCACAACTGCAAGAGCCTCCAGCCAGAGGCCAGCAGTGCTCTCAGGTCAAAGAGGATGTCCATCATGCTTTGCTACGCACTGTCCAGGCCAGGTACACACACGCACACACACACAAGAGTATGCTTTCAGATCTGTTCATTTATACATAAGTGTGTGCAATTTATCATGTTTTATTTCTCTCCTCACTAGTAAGGAGAGGGGTGATTCTGCCAGCCCCAAGTTCATAGTGACGTTGGATGGGGTGCCGAGCCCGCTGGGAAATCTGGACTGTGAGATGGAGCTGGATGACGTGAGACCACCCACAAAGGTCACGGATGTCAATGTCCACGGCAACAGGGAGCCCAAAGTCAGCGTCCTTCATAGACTACAGGGAGGAGTCACATCATCGGAAGGTGCGGAGTCTCGTCAGAATTCTGTGCTGTAATATGGGATCATGTTAATAATAATGTCATATCCCTTTACATTCTGTCCTCCCTTGACAGATGACACGATGGAGGTTGAAATGGCGGAGGACGATGCCGTCCCTTTAAAGAAACAGAAGGTGATGGAGCGCTGCAGGTTCTGGCCGGTCTGTAAAAGTGGGGATGAGTGTGTGTACCACCACCCTACAACACAGTGCAAGTGAGTATTATTTTGGTAATAATGCGATGAAATCGTAATGGCGCTTTTATCGCTCAGCACTCACTAAATCATGATTTTTCCGTGTTTTGTTTTTCTGAAGGACTTTTCCCAGCTGCAAGTTTGGGGATAAATGCCTGTTTGTCCATCCTAATTGTAAATATGACGCCAGGTGCACCAAGCCAGACTGTCCCTTCACTCATGTCAGCCGCAGAAGCACAGTTGCTCCGCTGCCCAGGCCAGGTACTCCCTCATTACCCCCCGCGATTCAACACACACTGTTCAGCCTCTCTTTCTATAGCACAGTTTGGAAAAACGTCTGCTGGGCTTTAAAAAAAAATCTATTTTATGCCAAGTGATTTTCTTTGAAATTCCAAAATGAGGTAGAGGCAGAGATCATAGGATGTCAGAACAACTAAGCAGAAACCCAAAAACTATGCTTTATTATTCCGCATTGACACTGATTTATGAAATGTGTGTTAAGGTCGTTGGCATTACTGTTCCGTCCCACAGTCGCAGCATTGACATTTATGATTAACTTCTATGATGCAAACAAAGTGTAGTAAAAGTCTATTTAGATTGCATGAATTTAAGCACCAGCATAAAGCAGAGCTTCCATTTATTTTATCAGTAATCTGTAGTTTGTTTAAGGGGGTGTTAAGATCCCACAACCTGCATCTATAACTTGACCCTTTGTGTTCACAGCGGTGCAGCCAGTGCAAACCACTAGTGTGTGTCGCTTCTTCCCGGACTGCAAGAAGATGGACTGTCCGTTTTATCATCCCAAGGTAAAGCATTGTGAAGTGCAGATGTGGAGCTTTGATTCTGTAACGGTCATTTTAATGCATACAGGGTTTGGAGAAATGGGGATGTGCTTTATTTGAAACCCTGCCCATGAAGCCCTAAGGTGCAGTATGACTTTTTACATTTTGTTCCTCTTGTCTACAGCCATGTCGCTTTGCCGCGCAGTGTAAACGAGCCGGCTGTACCTTCTACCACCCAACCACATCGGTGCCTCCGAGACACGCCCTGAAGTGGACAAAAGCACAGAGCAGGTGAACAGATGGGGGGCTAATGCAAAGTAAATGTCACATAATGCTAAATTCCATATAGTTAATATTTTTCAAGTGATAAATAAAAGCCATGGCTTAAGTAAAGTCATCTAATGCAGTCGTATTGTTTGCACTTAGTAAATTCTGTCTTGACTTTCTCTCTCGCAGCTAATAAAGTCCAGCGAGACAGAAATCTGATGATGCCAACATGTGAAGCTGTGGAAGATGGCCTGTGTCTATGGATTTGCATTCTCAGATTTAACTGTTGTTTCATTTTAATGCATTGTTTTGACTGATTTTTAAAAGAAGTGTTTTGTAACATGAACAGGTTTTTGCGGACGTTCTCAGAACATTAAAATACTCAACAATGACCTTAACATTCATCTGATCTCGTCATTTTTCTCATGTTCTTAATTTATTTTCTTACTGATTAACCACGAGATGCTGACACACTGATGGAACCTTTTTGTTTTAATGAATATACTGCATGAGTGACTTAATTAATGAAGTCAAGATTTGCATTTAATCTACAAACACATCGAGTGAGTGATGAATAAAACATAGTCGTGCTTTCAGGCAAGACTCAGTTTTGATGAACAAACTCCCAACAGTCTCTTGTCTTAGTTTTGGACGTATTTATTACGAATACGAGACGGGTACCTGGAACCAAACCCCACACAACAGTGGCTATGTTTGCTTAATGTAACAATCTTTCCATCTTCAATTATACCCAAGAAACACAGTCACAGATGGAGGTGTGTGCATCTGTTCTTAGTTATCCAGGCTCAACAACACAACGCTTGTCTCCAGCCTGCGTCAAGAAAGTGAGAGACAATGTCTCATAACCTTTCTGATTAGACCGTCTGAACCTCCTCCCATGCAAGTATGGGAAACGTGTAACGTGGAAGGGAAGCTGTTTACGATCAACTGTTTAGATACTGTGACATCGCATAAGGCAGGTCACCTAACTGACCCTCTGTGAATACGTGTGGTGCGAGGAAACCCAACAACAGTTCCGCTAAACTTAAAGAAGGGTGTATTGCAACCCCTATTTTATTAAACAAACACAAGACACTTGGCGTAGAGCAACGAGCCGAGTTTCTTTCTGGCCGGACCCTCAGCCACCAGGTCCTCTCTGCAGCTCTCTCCCAGCTCTCCTTGACAGCTGCGCCTCTGCGCCTTTTGTTCGTGTGTCCTCCGCTTCTCCTGGCAATCA
>JAVQJF010033801.1:0-10708 GCA_036023855.1 Gadopsis marmoratus | reverse complement strand
GAAAAGGGGTGTTTTGTTATATTCATTGTATTTTCTTTGGCTTCCACCCGTGGTCCTCCTTCTCCCTCCTTTGTGTTTGTAAATAGTTACCAGTGAACGCCTGGTCAAATAAACATCATCTTGTTTTATAATCATCTTGTGGTTGATTGTCCGACGAAATCCCGACATTACATTACCTTATGTTACGATCCCCTCAGTTCCCCTAGACTACGAGACAGGGTCGTAACAGTGATGGTCGATGCAGGAGGACCATCACTGTTACGAGGATAGATAGAGGATCAAGGATAGAGCAGAAGTCAGGTCACCAGCATTTTGTAAGGACAGCTGGTTCTGTTAATCTTGATTCTCGTGCTAACAACCCGGATCAGTCATCCCAAAGGGGAGCACCAGTTGCAACAGATCATGTGTCTGTCCAGCTCCAGCGCCCCACTTCGTCTGCTGTGACAGAGACATGTATGACAGCTCAGACGGAGGCATTGCCTGTCGCTCTAGGGCCTGAAGCCCTGCAACCGATGGATCGAGACAGAAAAAAGAGAGGGGTGATGAAGGCAGGGGGAGAAGAAAGTGCGAGTGTGGTGGGGGGTTGTTTTGGACTGCCTGGAGCTCAGGCGGTTAAGAGTGGTAGCAGTGCTGGTGGAGTGTGTGTGTGTGATCTCTCAACCATCTAATGAGAATATTTAACATTTGCTGAGTCCAGTGTTTTGAAAGTCATTCATCACTCCACTGATTCGATCCTCACCAGTTATGTTGAATGTGCAAAATGGGGTGCTAGGAAGGTGCATTTAGTGCACAGAAACGCACCAGACTAATGAAAGGGACTTCATTGATTGTCTGGGATAAGCAGGCTGTAGGAATTTGGGATGAGTAAGGGTCTTTCCTGATTGTTAACATGTAAAATCTTTTTAAATAGCGTTAATCGATGAGTCATGCTAGTTCTGTGAGGATGTAGCTTAATGCTAACGTCAGCATGCTAACATGCTCACAATGACTATACTAACATGCTGATGTTCACAATTGTAGTTTAGCGGGTTAGCATGCTAACATTGGTTAATTAGAACTAAAAGTATAGCTGATGGTTATATGGCAGTAGTTTTCTAAGTATTTGGTTATGACCCTAAGTATTGGACAATTTAATTTAATTAAATTAAATTTTATTTATATAGCGCTATACCGTAACAGTTATCTCATAGCACTTGTTAATATAGAGCAAGTCTAAAGCAACTCTATCTTTTTATTTAAAATTTTGAACTATGATGATGACCCTATGATGCTGAATGAAAGGTCAGGGCATCACCATATTGATTATAATTAATTCCGGGGTTACATGCATATCTGTACCAGATTTCACTTCAATCCATCCAATAGTTGTGGAGATATTCCAGTCGGGGTCGACCAACCGAAACGGCCTTAGGGCAATGCTGGCCAGCATGACTACAAACAATCAATAAAGTAATCTATAATAAAAATAAATAGTTGTAGCCTCATTAACAACGCAAATCCATTAAGAATAAATAACCATCTAACCAAGTCATTTATGTCCTCAAAGAGCTGAACTATTCTCACCCCCACACTGTGGAGGAAAAAGGCACCATTTCATGACTTGCTATAAAATGTGGGCTTTCCATTGTAAAAAGAAAAAAAGTGTGGGAGGAACCCAAACCTCAAGAACAGATCTCTTGCCTTGCAACTTCACAAACGTGTCTCATTGGCTTACACAGCTGAACGCCGTGAAGTGCTTCTCCATTGTGACTGACCTGACACGCACGGCACTCTTATTGCTCGATAAGAGCTCAAAGGACCCTTCTTCTTTCATGTGCTTTGCTTGGTGACCTTCACATAACCAGCTTACATACACTCACTCAGACAGAAACATGTATCGACATGCATTGCCCCCCCCCCCCCCCAAAAAAAGAACAAACTGCAGCTTTACCCCCAAAATAGGAAGAGACCGTCCTGTGCTTCTGTGACACGTCAAAAAGCTCAGTGACCGTGATGTGACCTTTTCTCCATGCAGACAAGCCAGTGGGTTTACAGTGAGGTGAACGTGCGCGTGTGTCTGTGTTCGTGCGAGTTCCTAGTGTGGTGTGTGCTGAGGTTTGCATGTAGTGCCGATGAGCTGGTCCCATAACTGAAGAGCAGCCTTGCACTCTTCCTGACCCCTGTGGTGATGAGCATAACATGAGCACTAAGGCTGAAGCGGCCCAGCCAGGCACAGCTCAGCACGGGGACCCATGACTATTTAATGACCGGGGAAGAGGCCTGGAAACGCACCTCCTATCTAGTGTGTGTTTTCTTCAGCCACAGAGAATTAACCCACACCCCTGTGAACTAACATGGATGAATGTTGACAGAGGCAGTATGGGCAAGTCATGACTTTACTGCTGGAGTATGATATGTGATTGTACTCTGATTGTACTCTTTGTAACTGAGGGGAAATATAAGGTCACAAAACACTCAGGTTTCTTCTATTGCTCTGTGTAGATTTAGCCAATTTTCATTTTCCAGCTGATGAGTGGTGCTTTGAAACTAAATCAACTCCCGGTGACCCTCTCCCTCGTCCATTTTTAATGGGATGTAACGGCAAAACATCAATTTTTTATTATTTTTTTTAAAAGGTCTTGTGCATTGCTAACACATTTCTATTTTTGTGAAATAGTATGAGTGTTCACCAGGGCAGGTTGTCTGTTGTAATCACAGAAATTGAACAATATGGAAGGGATTTCACAATTATCTCCTTAAGCACAACTATTTAATGTTGTCATGGCAACGAGTGTGGTAATATGTTTGTATGTGACTAAAATGTTTAAAAGTCCAGCTTTGTATTTGTTGTATGGCGCCCCCTTTTGAAATGGCGTCAGTCCACTTTTGTCTTCCTTAATCATGTGAAGAATTGTACAATACAGAAGTATTTGTGCTTTTGGAAAGACACTTATTTTGGCATGTGCACTGTGATTTTTAAATGATTTGTTTTTAAGTTGCAGAAAATTGATAAACTGAACAAACTCTGCAATTTCCTGTTATCTTTTATGCTCATGATCATCCATGACCCGTATTGACGGTGCATTTGCAGAGAGTAAACAGTAATCACAGTTGATGCAGCTGTGGGACAAGTGTTTCATGCGTTGGGCTGACTTGACAGACTCTGACATTTAACGCGCCGTATTTTCATGTGACTCTTTTGTTACTCCGTCTTCGAACTGCCTTTTATGTAACTACACACTTTAAATTACCTTCGCCTGTAGCTACGTTTTTTAGGTGACTGTGGATACCAGGGATGTAGGAGGGAAAGTGAAGAGGTAAATAAAAATGGATGAGAGAAGGATGGAGTTAGTGGATCGGGATGTGATGAGTAGGATGTGTTTAGTCAGTGAATGGCAACATTGCCAAATCAAAGTTTTGATTGTAAGTAGCTCATTTTGATTTAGATATATTGTTTTTAAAGATTTTACTTGCACTTTAGATAGTTACATCCTGATCTGTTATGTTCCCTCATTTGCATCCCTTTAACTGTAATCAGGACAACTTCTACATGCCTGAGATTTTATGATACCTTAAGCCCTTTCCTCAAGCAAATTAGCTCCCATTCACTTTAGCATATAAACATCAAAGGTGTGCATTGCATTCATGATAGAAAAGTTTCTCAATTTAAAAGAAATTGGACTTTAGGACCCATCTGCCATCATGCACAACCCACCCAGCCGGGGCGGCTGTGGCTCGGAGGATAGTGCGGTTGTCCTTTAACCCAAGGGTTGGTGGTTTGATCCCATGCCCCTAGGCAAGACGCTGAACCCCAAGTTGCCCCCTGGTGGAGGCCAGCATGGCAACTGTGTCCCCATCGGTGTGTGAATGGGTTAAAAGCTTAGATTACTGTTACAGCACTTTGGGAACCGTTTCAATGGTTGAAAAGCTCTATATGATTAAGTCCATTTACCATCGAAGCAGCAGACAAACCAGGGGAAGAAACTTTCATTCACTGTTTTCTGTAAAATAAAAAACAATTTTGTTAAAATTGGGTTTGTACATTTTAATATAAACATAGCATATGTTTTCCCAAAGGTTATTTTGAGACACAACTAGCACAGTAGGGAAATGACAGTATGCAGCAGTGAGGAAATGGAGGAAATATTTCTTCCACAAAGAAATTGTCCTTAAAATAATATCAACACAACATGAGAGAGCTTCTACCTCAGTTGCAGCTGTAGTGGCTACAAAGCTAATAAAACAAATGTTTTTCATGAGCAAATCACATTCCTCACCATGAATATAACAAACATTAAATAATATCTGGATTTACATAATTACCTTAGAAGAAAGTTTGTTTTCTGTTGAGTTGCACGGCTAACTTGACATTCAAAAATGTTGATCCATTCAGATTTTGAGGATGCACGGCTGCGTTGTGACTTCCTCAGGTCCCCTATGTGCTTGTCCCTTGACGGAGCCAAACGGTGCAAAACTGACAAGTCATTGTCTTTTGTAAGCCACAGTAATTCATCAGTACTTGAGGCGGCTTTGGCTGATTGCATTTTCGACAGAGCAATCTCCACTGTGTCATAGAGAATTTGGCTTTTATGGCGGGGCGGAACTTTGATGCCAAATACAAAGGACAGTGTAGGCGAACATGGAGAGTTCACTACGCAGTGTTTTGTACCTCTTGAGATATGATGGAGTTTTTTCATTTGCTGCTCCCTCAAACCTTATTTCTTTCATCTTCCGAGATATTCATAAACCGTAACTAAAATAATGGACACTGTGAACCACCTTTCATCAAACTGCCTTTTTTTTGCGTGGTACACAAAAAATGCCCCGTTATTCATTTGCCATCTCTGTGGCCACGAAGCAGCCATAATAGTTGCTGTCCAGCAACAGAGCATCCACCGTAACAGTTTTAATTAACACGAGAATCCCTTTGAGGCTCGAAGGACGAGGAAGAAAAATGGTAGCATTTTCTTGTATTTTAACATTTTTTGCTTACGCGTGTAAATAGTGGAGGAAAATAATGAGCGTGCGAAGCAACACTAATGTGTGCAGCTTTTAAATGTCAGTATGTTGCAGGGGTTCAAGTCAGCCAGGGAAACTGAGTGTTTCCCAGGAATACACTGGAGAGCCAGGCTATAACTGCAAGAAGCTGATAGGGTTCAGTATTCAGAGGTAACGTCAATCCCTGGGCCCATGATAATATTTCACTGTCATTTAGAGGAATGACCATGAGAGGCCCAAGATGAAGAAGAAAAAAAAAAAGAAGTTGAATAGCCTGAGGGTATCCAGCCTGCCAGTGTAGCCTAACATCCACTGTGCATTTTTCTGATCAGGCCTGCACTACCTCAGGATACGGTTGGGTACCGTTGGGTACCACATTTGAACCTGTACCTGGAATTCTTTTACTTTCAATTTTTTACTATACTATTATTTATTTTACACTCTCTGCAATAACAAAACTGTAACTTAAGTTGTAAAAAAAAAGTCCAATTCTCAGTTTCAACATTTTTATTTATTTATTAGATTCTATACACCAAACAAAACAATATCCGTCCCTACAACCTCCAGCCTGTCACAGTCTGAAACAAGACCTAGAGCTGATTGGCCCCAAACACGGGCACAACCACTCCAGGCAATTGCTGTGTCTCCTATCCTAAAAACCAGTCTTTGATCAGCACCATGGACAGCAGCTGAAGCATCAAATTCATCAATGCTAATCTAACCGCCTGCTGTGGACTCAAACCACCACAGTCTAATTTCTCCGACTCTTATCATCCAAGATGGCTTTCTCCTGCCTAAACTAACAAACCAATATACAGATAACTTGCACAGCATGTCGATAAGCACAGAACAAGTAAACATCAAGAAAATAAAAGCAACCCATTATAGGCCTACACAGTATGAATGAATGGATGACTGCACCTGATCACACAATCGCTTGCATTTAAAGAATTCATCATTTATCATCAATGGCACAGCGGCCAAACGTTGACACAGATTACAGTAGGTGCGCATTTTCCAACATATGTGAGGTAACTATTGCTATAGATTTAAATCCCTGATCCCACTCCATACCAAAGAGAAACTTCAAACTTGCACTCAGCAAAGTCATTAACAACACTGCTCAAGTCCAAATTACTGGCTCCTTTGAGTATAGCCAATCCAGTCTTTCTTGTCCCATGCTGCTCCGTAGTCTTGATCTCACTTTATACTCTTAAGTTTATCTCTCACAAGATGAGCTCTTGGCTATCAGAATTTGGCACCAATTGATTCAATTGAATCAGTACTTGGTAAATCGGTAAGTTCCCTTTTTTAAAGTACAGAATTTGGTATCCAACGCTACTTTCGCATTAGGTTCTTCCATTATAAGGAAAAACCCTTTTTGGGGGGGGGCTAGGGGAACATCAGGGTTTCTAGGGAGACCAACAGAATTCACGTCAGAATGTCATTACAATAAAACTAACACCAGGTTGCGAGATCTTAAACTTGTATGTCTTTTTCACTTATATTCAACTGCAGAATTGTCAGTGTTTCACCCACCCCTCTACTCCATGGTTGATTAAATCCAATATGCGCCACTAACTGCTCATACTGCAGTCATTTGGAAATGTAGAGGTTCATTTATGGGAAGATTTCCAGACTAAAGGCCCTGTGGAACACAAGTATATTAGCAGGTATTACTCTGCCTATTGTAAATCTCTCCCACTTATTGCTTCCGTGTGACAATAATGTAGAATGGTGTGTGTATTTTCATTAGGTTGCACAGTTTCTGGGATTTTAAAAGGGAGCCCTTCTAATTTCCACTTCGCTGGTCTGGCATCAGTGCCAGCCTCAGAGTTTTGCTCGATCAAAGCCCATATTCAGCTCTCTGAACAATAAGAGACACTGGACCGCTCAAGTGCCCTCAACAGAGCTTTGTATTGTGCAGTTAAATAATAATGACTTAGTCATATGTACTGTAGTTCTGGGCTCAATTTTGAGTTCTTATGCAGGCTGGATATGCTGTGCTAAATTCTGTATTTTCATTTATAGCAATAAGTAGGAAAAAGTGCCACTAAAAGGCTCCACTACCATATCAGATGAGTAGCAGTCATGTAGTCCAGACACTGCCAGCACTGCTGATTGAATTTCGTCATTATTGCCCTGAAGATGGCTCTTGGCTATGTGATGTGCTGTGTGAATATGCACTTTATTATACTAGCTAATCCCCTCCACCTCACCCCCACTGCTCCACCCCTCACCGTGTTTCAACCTGTCTCAGCAGTTTGGACTTAATTGGTTGAATAAACTAATTGTTTTAGTAGCTGAGGGTGCTGACGCAAGCTTTGCTTTGCCCATGTTCTGTGTTTGGTAATATCACAGAGAAGTCAAGTAGCACACGGATCAATCACATGTCAGGTTGATCAACTCCAAACAGATCTTTAAGCAATCAATCTTGATAGCCTTCACCATATCATTCCACTTGCTTGTATTTCAGATAGTTGGGAGAGATTGGCAGTGCAACATAGCTCATAAGTGAAGCCAAGGTATCATTACAATTTAGTGACAAGTTAGCAGAGCTATTATGAGGATGTTCGTTATTTTGACTGACACCTCCAATTCGCACAAAGCGGACTCATATGGCGTGTGAAACGTTTTTAGATTGTAACATTTCCTCCTTTCACTTGAGTGGCAAGCTGCAGGTTGCCCCTTAAACCCCAAAGCAGGAATCATTGGTGTGAATTTAAGCATAATAGGAAATCATGCTTTATCTGTTTTGTATAATGTTGTAAAATAGTCATCTGAGATATGGTTTTTGGTTGTATTACGGTGTACATTTTTGGTGCAGCACATTAGCACCAGTCAAAACAGTAGTCGCTGTAGTTCATGCATTATGGTCTCCAATCTATGGCACAGAGCGCCTGCATCAGAATGCGACACATCTGCCTTGGAAAGAAGCAGTGGTAACAAATTCTCTCATGAGCTCACCTTCCACAGGAGAGCCACGCATGCATTACCGAGTGTGATCTTTGCCCCAAAAAAAACTTATGAGCAAATACCGGCAGGGGAAGAACAGAGGTGCATGCAAATGAAGAGGGGTCGAGCCATTTAATACATGGTAATTAGACTCCACAATGGCACCGAGGGTGACCTTTTCAGCTGTGGCCATGAGTTGTTTATGGAGTCCTCTCTGGAAATAAGAAGTGTATTTAGTGAAGTCCAGTGAAGAGACAGTCGGTTGATGCCAGTCATTTTGCTTTTTTTTAATTTTGTCATACACAGCTTTGGTAATTGCATTTTTGCTCTCAGGGAAAATGTTGCCAATTCAATATCGCCCCTGTCTTTGATGCGAGAGTTTGTTTGGTGCATATATTAATAAATTTAACACGTTTTACTGATTGTACAGGCCCTTTCATCCAAATGCACATCAGTCATTTTGGAGACAAAAACTAATTTCAAAGCTGCTGATGCCAATGGATTTGTCTAACAGAAAACTTTGTATCATTTCGTCCCCCCAGTTCAAAGTGCTGAATTTATAATAATCATATCATATTATATATGTATGTGTTAGTGATTGCTGCAGTTACCCTGCCAGGAATTTATTCACATTACAAATACTGGATAAATCATTTAAGTGTACTTGTGACTCAATGAATACAACTGTTAGCCTCTTTACTTGCATTCCTGACTATTTAAGAATTTCTCCAATCTGATTGTTATGCGCAGCAATCATGTGACCCTTATCAACCTGTTTGCATAAAGCTATATTATAAAAACAAGGATGCTAAAAAATGATATGACATCGTGGTGTAGCCATCAAGTACATATTTCAGCAAGACATCTTTAACAGGATTTTAAAATAAGTACATTAAAGTCATAACAGTCGGTGGCAGCAACCATGTAGCTAACGTTAGCCAGCTACAGCTAATTAAACCTGTCAGCGACGGTTATCATCTCCGCAGACAAAATCAATGTTCGCCAGCTAGAACTGGGACGCTGCCGCTTTTATCTACCTGCGTCTGAAATCAAGGACCCATTGTTTCTATTGTACTATGCATTTTGAGCGGTAAGTCTGCCACCGTTACTGCTGCATACGTGCCATGTGAAAACAGAAGGCTTGACAGGCATAGCAACAGTAAGTAATGGGGCGGACCCAAGAGCAGACAGCGCAGGCAGACAGGAGGAGATCAACGATTTATTAGTAGCAAACGGCTTACATACGCTTAATACAGGAAGACTGGTAAGTCCAAGTCTGGAGACAAAAACGCGAGGAACATCCAGAGGGGCAAAACAGGAACACGTGCAAGCAACAACAGTGGCATGAACAGGGTTACAAACAGAATGAATCTACAGGGAACAAAGGAAAAGAACCAGCGTATATAGACAAGGGACGAACGAGTGAAGCAGGGGAAGGTGAACACTAGCAACAGGTGAGGCTAATCAAACAGGCGGGGGAAAAGGATCAAAGACAGGAAGTAAAGCTAGCAACACACGAGAGACTACCAAAATAAAACAGCAAATAAAACGAGATAAAGGAACGTGATGTTACAGGTGGGGCTTAGTAAATGGTTCAGTTTAATATCAAACATTTAAAAAAAAAAAAGTTTATACATTTTCATCAGGTTGCTTTATAATATAACAAATAAGGAGAATAGTGAAGGACACTATTCTTCCCAACTGTAGCGCAGATAGCTTCAACACTTGATGTGGACCGCACTACACATGCATGAAGCAGACATCAGAATCCTGTTTTTCACCTGAAGCCTGGTTCAAGGCCCCAGCAAAGTTCACTAAGTGTTTGATTGACTGGACTTGAAATGGTTCTCAATGAGGAACAACATGAGGAAATGATTTGTCTATGAAACACTTACCAAGCATTTTGAAATGAAAAGGTATGCTGCTCTATGTGCATACTGTCCAAAGATGAAATAAAATGAAAATATCCTCCCAGCGCGGATTCATTTCAATGCTGAGTATACAGTCCTACCTTGAACTCCAAAGCCCTTGTACAGAATAACTGCTGAGGCATACGTTTACTTTTTTTTTTTTTGTGCAATCAATAAAGGGGAGAAAGAATGAGGGGGAAAATTAGGACCAAAGAGGACAAAAGAAATGGAGAGGCTGGAGTATAGGAGGCTAAATCCAGATCGAATTGGGTACTAGGATGAAAGATAAGCGAACACAAAATCTTACAGGAGACCACACAAAGTCATGCCAACACACACGCGCGCAAGCTCAGGGGTCCACAGCTGTGGCCATTTATTATGGTTTGTTGAACACCAATGCTCGCTGTGAATCCAGCCAGCTCAAACCTACTTCAGTTCCTCAGAGTAACTGCAGTACCTTGTAGACACAGAACATACAAATACCCATATGGAATATTCCATCATTCAAAAGGTGTACTTGAAAACAGGGGTTTGTATCTATAACCGTAGTTTTGCAGTCTTGTGCAGTGACGTTTGTATCTGTAAGCTTAGATTTGTAGACTTGTACATTTTGTTGGAATTTGAGTATGTGCTGCGCATGTACACTCTGTGTTTTATAAATCTGTGTCCTTGTCTGTGCATTCAAGTGTGTGTGCTTGGCTGTGTGCCTATCTATAGGTGCTTTTCTGAGGTGTGCGTGGTGTGAGGTCAGTTAGAGTGCAGTGAGAAAAGTGTCATCAGGGAGGAGATTCTCTCTCTCTCTCTCTCTCTCTCTCTCTCTCTCTCTCTCTCTCTCTCGCTCTCTCTCTGTCTCTCTCGCTCTCTCT
>JAVQJF010033786.1:0-16628 GCA_036023855.1 Gadopsis marmoratus | reverse complement strand
CCTGGTTCTGGTTCTGGTTCTGCTCGAGGTTTCTGCCTGGTCGTCCATTAACCCCAGGGTTGGTGGTTCGATCCCAGCTCCTGCTGCCGGCATGTCGGTGGGGGCCAGCATGGCAACTGTGTCCCCATCGGTGTGTGAATGAGTGTCTGGCGACCAGTCCAGGGTGTTTCCCTGCCTGGTGGAAATGTTGGGTCTATACATATAGACTTGTTCTATATTAACAAGTGTTAACTTGTTAGGATGCAGTTTTATAGAAATAAAACTGAACTAAACATGTGACACACTGAACAGCAGAGAGAGGCCATCACGCTCTGCCTTCCTACAATCCTGTCGCCTCGGACTCAGGAGGTCATTATTATTTTATTGTTTTCAGGGAAACAGTTGTTTTCTCGTCTCAGAAAATCACTTGATAATGAAGCTGCAGGTCACCATAGCGACAGGACAGACATAAACACTGTTACAATGAAAAAGAGCGAAACGTTTATTGTTTCAAACATCAGATTCTTCATCAGTGAACGATATTGATGATGATGGCCGGCGCCTCCTGCAGCAGCTCAGCGGGACTGGAAGGAGGAAGAGGACACCACCTTCCCATCAACCACCTCTTCCACCACCTTCACAGTCACCTTGGTTGTTGTGGTCGTGGAGGAAGAGGACTTGATGCTGTCGACCAATCAGAAAGCAGATCACTGTAAGCTGAATGTCATCTGAAGATATTACTAACGAAAAGTATCAGCGATATCATTTTATTTATTTATTTATTTTTAATTTTAAATTAAAGTTTTTTTTATTATTTGTTCAGTTGACTTCACATTTTCTGTTTTTATTTTATTTTATTTATTAACATGAAGGTGTTTCAAAGCTTCTCCACACAGGAATACTAATTACTACTAAATACTACTCAATGAATTACTAATTACTACTCAATTACATACTAATTACTACTCAATTACATACTAATTACTATATACTAAGTACATACTTTCTTACCTAATCACTTGTAAACACGTGTACACTGTGTTTGTACCTACAGGCGTCGGCCCTCCTCAGCTGGGACCATGTCTCACCTGCTGCTGGCCTCTCCGTCCAGCAGCCTCCTGTACTCTGTGATCTCCATCTCCAGCCTGGTCTTGATGTCCAGCAGCACCTGGTACTCGAGTCCCTGACGCTCCAGGTCGGCCCTCAGCTGCACCAGCTGCTCCTCCAGCATGGTCACCTGGAGGCGGTTTGCAGGTTAACATTCAGCGAAGAGTCAGGAAGTTCTTCCGACAGACAGGTGGGCGTCTCACCTGCATCTGGTACCCAGAGAGCTGCAAGCTGTAGCGGCTTCGTGTCTCAGCCAGCGTTGCCTCCAGAGATGCTTTCTGCAGGAACATAAAGTTAAGGATTTCTATATTTTATTTATGTTATGTTTCGGTGTCGCACTACTCTCTAAATCCATTTCTAACATCCCACATTTTGTCAGTCGCTTGTAAAGCACTTTGTGTTGCACTTGATTTGTTTGAAATGTTTTATATCAGTTGATCTTTGACTTGACATCACTTAGATTGATGTTAATAGAAGCCACCTTAAATCTTGCTGATAAGACTTCCCATCAGTTTGTGTTGTTAACGTTTGATCAGTCATTTATTTTATTTCATC
The DNA here is from genome assembly GCA_036023855.1 of Gadopsis marmoratus. Taxonomy (NCBI): domain Eukaryota; kingdom Metazoa; phylum Chordata; class Actinopteri; order Centrarchiformes; family Percichthyidae; genus Gadopsis; species Gadopsis marmoratus. The sequence goes on along the minus strand of JAVQJF010033786.1, from coordinate 14,987 downwards.
AGGGTAAAGTTCAGATAATATTTTATCCGTTTGAACAAATCGTCTAAAACTTCCAGGTTTTTGTAAAATGTTTGTGATTTCACTTCACAAGTTGCGTCAGGTAAATGTACAAGTACAAGTACCTGTAGATTGTACTTTCTGCCACTTTCTACTTGTGCTGCACTGCGAAAACCTTTTTACTACATTCATCTGACAGCTTTAGTTACTTTACACGGTCAGATTAATGATCAGATATGATCAACAAGTAAATGATGTATTTATTGATCCCTTTGTAGAATTCACAAGCTGCTCAGCAGTATATAAAGTAATTTACATAAAATAAATATAAAGTCTTTACCAGGTGCAACATTAAAGTGATGAACACATGAATGCATTGATGATTATAATCCAGTTATATATATTATTCTGCATAATGAGAACTTTCCTCTTGTCGACGCTGATACTTGTGTGACTCACTGTGCTCGACGTGGACTGCAGCTCGATCTGCAGCGACTGCAGCCTCCGTTTGACCTCCGTCACCTCTGTCCTGGTCGTCTGCAGACTCGCCGACTGAGTGGCCACCTCTTTGTTCAGAGTGTCCGTCTGCAGCGCACACAAGCACACATCCAGTCTACACCTGCACGCAACACACAGGCGAGTCTCTGCGTCCGCAGGAAGTGATGTCATGGCGTTTACCTTGGTCTGGAACCAGGTCTCCAGCTCTTTGTGGTTCTTGGCACCGACGGCCTCGTACTGCTCTCTGATCTCGGCCATGATCTTACTGAGGTCTTGTCCACCTCCACGTGGACCTGACCGCTCATCTGCACTCGCACCGCCTGCAGCTCCTGCACACAAACAGCCAACAGGAAGGTTAAACTTCAGGTCTGTCCTCCACACAAGGACTCAGACTAGTCCTTATATATTTATTTATCTCAGTCCAGGAGTTTCTCCCTGTCTGGCAAAGACACGAGAACATGAGAACATCCTCCACGTTGGTGCTGAAATGGATATTAATAGTAATATTATTATGAAACGTTGACTGTTTTGTGTTTTTCTTACATCTCTGTCTAAGTTATTTTATTAATTTATAGAAAACGTTTCAGAAACAAGATGCCAGAAATTTAATCTGCAATAATTAAATAAAAAAAAACTTAAAGAAAAATTTATGTTTCTCTGTTTAAAATAATTTAAATTACAATAATATTTTGTGAAATTGTGATTATTATGGACATTTTTACTGTTTTGGTTTTTGTTGGTAGAGCAGCAGTGTGGGTGTAATGAGCAGCTCAGCCTCTAGGGGCAGCTTCTACCGTCTCCTGTATGGAGGTCTGTGGCTGCCAATATTAAAACAAAATCAATTCATCAAGCTGAAGTGTACTTTTCTATTGGTGTGTACTTAATGTGTGACAAGATTATTTATTTAAATTTTAAAGTTTGTGCTGCCAGAATGAATGATGACATTTTTTGAATGAAATGTGAATAAAATCATCTTCGTAATGCTAGACGGGAACAGATTTCACTAAACAGGCAGTAAAAAGTTATTGATTATAGCAATTATTGCAATTAAAATACTTAAAATGAAAAGTGCTATTGTTAAACTTAAGTTACAGTTTAATTATATTTAAAATTTCTCTGTAAAGTTCTTTATTTTAAATGAAGAGGAATTCGAACTCTTTGACCTCCTCGTGGTTCTTCTTGAGGAAGATCAGCTCCTCCTTCAGACCCTCGATCTGCATACTCAGGTCGCTCTTAGCCAGTTTCAGGTCCTCCAGGACTCTCCTCAACCCTCGATATCAGCATCTACCGACTGACGTAGGGCCAGCTCAGTCTCATACCTGGAGGAGGAGGAGTGTCAATCATCTGTATTTATAGTGTTTACGTGTATTTACAGGGTCGTAGTCTGCTACTACTGTAGCTACTACTAAAGTTACTACTTTTAGCTAGTACAGCTAGTACTGATGCTTCTTTGCACAAGTATAAAAGGTGTAACGCACCAATTAGCAGAGTGTGTCGGCCTTAATAAGACAGCGTTGCTGCATGAATGACTGTCACACTGTTTGTCTTCATTACAAACAGATTTATGAGTCGACGTGAGGTCAAAGCTGTCAATCAGCTGAACACCTGAGGCAGTTTATCCATGTCAGCCTGGGTTCTCGTGCTGTTGTGGTTTCACTGAAGTGTGAAAACCTGATTCATTCAGACCTGCTTATCATACAGTCTGATCAGGTCCAGATCTATAATCAGATCAAACTTTCTAATATAAACCACTTTGTTTTATCGAGTGAACAACTACTACAACAACTAGTACTGATTTTATTACTCCTCAGTAGTACTGAGTACTCCTTTGGCTAGAGTTCCTTTTGGCACTACTGCTACTACTACTGTTACTTGTACTACTATTGCGTCTAGTATTACTACTGCAGAAGTAGGTGCTGCTGCTGGATTGGGGGTGGAGGGGCTCACTTGGTCCTGAAGTCCTCTGCAGCCAGCTGGGCGTTGTCGACGCTGAGATGGACGGCTCCGTTCACCTTGAGGGCGTCCTGGATCTGGAGAAGACAAACCAGCAGTTTCATCATCACATCAGTAACATTGTAGCTGCCATTGCTTTACATCTGCCTGTTAAAGGCAGTGTTTCCTTGCCACTGTCTCCTAGTGCTGCCCCTGGTGGAAATGTTGGGTCTGTACATGTAGAGTTGGTCTAGACCTGCTCTATATTAACAAGTGCTATGAGATAACTCTGTTATGATGTAGAGCTGTAGAAATAAAACTGAATTGAATCACTTACAGTATATGTTTTGAATTCTACAATTTGATTGCAGGTCTTTGTTTGAGAGAAACGTCCTTGATTTTGTTGGTATGTTTCAGATCTACAGATGATGGAGCAGGAGGCAACCTGAGAGGATGAGGATGAGTGCCTTGGCAGTGATGTCAGAGATGGTGACGTAGAAGGGGCTGTAGTCCCGGGTGGAGGGGCCGACCTTGCTCTCCACAAACTGCCTGACCTTCAGCTCCAGCTCGCCGTTGGCCTTCTCCAGTGCTGCCACCTTGGCCAGGTAGGTGGCCAGGCGGTTGTTCAGGTTCTGCATGGTGAACTTCTCGTTGCCGATGAGGCTGTCGTCCATGCCAGACACGCAGTAGCTGACGGAGGACGAGTGGTCTCCCCCAAACCCGCCACTGCCGAAGCCTCCACCCACGGAGCCAGAAGAGATGCGGACCCCTGAGCCTCCTGCTCCTCCATACACACTACCTGCCCTCGCAGATGACACCCGTCCACCACCACCGATGCTGATCATGGAGCCGCTGAAGCTCCCCATGGAGGTCCTCACCGACCCGGAGGAAGTGCGAGACACAAGGGTGGAGGTCATGATGGATGCTGTCTTGCTGCTGTGGCTGGAGGCGACACAGAGAGGAGAGTGCGGCGCTGCAGGGCTCTCGCCTCCTATTTAAACCTCCTGCAGCCAAACAGCCTGTCAATCAGACAGCAGGTGAGTCAGGTATGTACACGGGAGGCCTGTCCTGGGTGAGGCAAGGGACGGTCAGGGAAAAATGTAACCCTCAAACCTGCTTACTTGCGTAACAATGATGGGTTCTGTTTAACACTGCCATGGCTGTAAGGTGTCCAGAACCTCCAGGCTTTGTGGGATCATTGGATCGTAATTACCAAGCAGAGACTTGTGCAAGAAAATGTGTCCAAACAGGCAGGAATGGTTCAGTCAGTCAACAGCTCAAAGATAAAAGTTCATTTACAGGAGAGCACGTTGTGAAAGCTTCTGCGTTTCAGTGAAAGCTTTTGTCAAATGTCAAGAAAACATCTGTGGAACGAGTATGGGCGTTAATAATTATACCGTTGGAGGGAGTCTAAATGGCACCAAGTAAAGTTAATGGTAGCTTGTAAAATCACATCCTCTGCAATTAAAATGTAAGAACATTTAGTTATTTCATTGCTTCTTTCACACCACATTATTGTAAAATGAATGTCTGCCGAGACAACAACTCCTGGGTAGAGCACAAAGACCTGCAGGGATGCTGGGAAACGGTCGGATCGGAGCCTCGTAGATTTGATTCTAAACTACAAACGTTCTGATAACAAGAAAACAACGGAGATGGAAACTCTGTGCATGCAAATGTTTCAGATGAGCTAAAATTCGGATTCTTATTGGCACAGTTGGCTGTAGTTACTGCAAAATGCAAACCGTAAACCAGGATCCTTAAACATACTGTAACATTAACATGAACTCCTCTGCAGTTATAGGGAAGCAAAATGTACGTTACTGCTTTTATCTTAATGTCAGAGAAGAGGAAGATGCTGGGTAAAGCTCATAGTGGACACTCTGCTGCCGGCTTTATTCTACACTATGACAAAGTCCAAGTGTGTTTACACATAACATTTAGCAGTTTGTATAATTTGCAGAATAACTGTTACTACACAGTTTAATTTCACATCCAGAAGTTTGCACCAAGCTGTGCAGCTGTTGGTTCTTCTTTTAGAGACAATATACAGTCCAGTTCCTCTGATACTGACATGACAGCGGATTCAGAACGTTCCACATCAGTGGCAGCCATTGTGGTAGTTTAAGGAAATGCCTCAGCGGTGGTCCTCTGTGCAGTCGTATGAAGCCCAGTGTAAGATAACTAGTTGGAAATCAGTCTGAATGTGAGAAGAATCTGCCAGAGCAAATAAAACATGAGCTCGCAGAGCCGCCTGGTTCCCAGGCTCCTTTTTATCTTTTTGTATCTCAAGTATCTTCCTGCTGAAATACAAGGTATAACAGAAGCAGCCAGAGGCAAACAGCAGAAGACATGTTTTTACAAGATTTTAAATGTTGAAAATCACAGATTGAGGAGCTGCGACGGTGTGAGAGTCTCACGTAAGACAAAGCCCTTCAAACAGCGTAATGTACGGTGTAACTGTACTTTGACTAAAATTGTGGATTTGACCAAAGGTACAAATTCATAAACGAGTGCTTATTAAGAAAAAAGTAGTTTTGTGTGCAACTTCTTCACTTACCTGCAGCCGTACCTGCTTTACTTTCACGCTGGTTACATAAGAAAAGATTCATTTTATCCTCCATGAAGTGTCAGTCACAGGTTGGAAAGCTCTGAGTCCATGTCTTTGACCCCTACCTGACCTCTGCACCCTGCTTACATCATCTATTTCCCTTTAGCAAGAATTTCCATTTGAAGGGTTTAACTATAAACCCTCACCTTCAACACCTGTTCATTCATCTCCACTATGAGCTTGTTTATGACCACCTCTCCCCATTCCAACCTTTGTCAAATCACACACCCAGCTCACAGCATCCCATCATCTTTCACCACCGAGGCTCAAAGAGTTGATCACACCCTGATCAGCCCTGCAAACAAGGCACATTTCGCACACTGCAGGAGGCTAAATTAAACCACAGGCAACGCTTGCTTTGCAGTAATCTGTAAATCTTACATCTTGTATCTTAACAAACCAGTTTCTACACCCCGAACCCGACTTCCTACCCCTCATTGTTTCCTGACAATGTAATGCATGACTTTATGTGCTCGGTGACACAATGACAGCCAGAGAGCAGAGAGCCAACCATCACTCCCCGTCTGTCACCAGTAATCCACCTCTGCAGGCCCAGCCAGCACTTTTGCAAACTTAGCCCTGATCCGAGGTCGTTTCCAGTTCAACCCACCTGCCAAAACAATAATTTATGAGGTTCTGAACAGAAAGTACACTTGCTTAATAACCGAGATTAACAACATCAAAAAGGAGGTGATGGATTGTCACAGTTAATTAAAGCGCTGGTGCACTGGCTCAAAAGAAGCAGAGATATAAATGGACACATTCAGTGTAGTGCAGAAGTAAAAGTAATCTACACATGACAGAACAGGGCAGAATGTTAGACATGTTGCATGATAACAAAGATATCACATGTTGTTTAACAGACAGAGAAACCAGATTAATGCCTGTGGTCTCTTATAAAACACGTATTCATCCCATAATGCTAACAACATTATATTACATGACGTTCTGTTGATTCAGTTTCAGTCAACAACAATACACATAATGTGCATTAATGTAGTTGTTTCCATGACATCAGCCAGGCTCCATATAATATGTCCAAGCACATTTTAAAGCCATTCAGCTCAGATTTAGTCAAATATTTCTGTGATGTAAATACTGAATCATAGCGATATAAACGATCAACAGGGATTATAATGTAATTTAATCACAAATACAAACTGTAAAAATATAACTATTAATCATATCTGATGATGTTAAACTACTAACGGTCACCAGATTATATTTTTAACTGTTTCACAGACTGACAGCAGGGGCAGCTTCATGTTAGCATGAAGCTAAGTGTAGCTAACATAGGTTTCACAGTCTGCTGCTTCCACCACTGGATGCTGGCAGCATTGAACATGCTGGTTCATAGAACAGCACATGGTGAAGAGAGCTGCAGTCTTGCTCCTCTGCCACAGGGGGGCGGTCTTCACCAACACAAGTTTATTGACCTCTCATGCTTTGCTGGTCCTACAATAATCAACCTGTTCATTCTAACAACATCCTGACAGACAGTTATGTTCAAGAATCCAAGTGTTTATTTGCTACATACACAAACAGCATCTGTAGTTTACTGTATAAAGAGATATAAAGGATAAATATAAAAAGATGAAAATTATAAATAAATGTTCAAATGTATGCATGCCACAATTTTAAGGCAAGCTGAGTGTAAATACAATGTGCAGTAGTGCAGTGATGGATGTAACAATCCCAAGAGACAGCAACATCAGGAAGAAGGAACACCAAGAGCTGGAAGAAGAGCTGGAGAAGATGTGGAGAGTGAAGGCAACAGTGGTCTCCAACTCCAGTCTGGTCTTGATGTCCAGCAGGTCCACGTACAGGACCTTCTTTTTCAGGTCAGTCCTCAGCTGGTCCAGCTGCTCCTCCATAGACCTGCCTCCTGAAACACCATGCTGACGTAGTGTTTCTGGTCTCGTAATTGTAATGAATTGTTGAAGAAAGCACAATGTTTGAAGTGTAAATTGTGGAAAAAATAATTAAAAAACTGAACTAAAATAGAAACATAATGTCCTTAAATAGCTCAACATTGTTACATTTCTGCAGAAAGAGACAGAGAATCATTTCAGTAACATCTGACTGATGTGGAATATCTGAAATGTGGGTGTAGTTTTGGAGGAACCCTAACCCTACCCCTGATGTGGGTTCGAATCCCGATGGAAGCAACAAGGTAGGAGCAGGGTTGTGACTCAGTCACAGGTTGGAATCAAGGAAACGGTGGTTCAGGGGTTCAGAGGTACTTCACTGTGTGAAGAAGGTGTGTGCAAATACTACAAGGTCAAATACAAAACAACAAGGTCAATACAACACAACAAGGTCAAACATCAAAAACAACAAGGTCAATACAACACAACAAGGTCAAACATCAAAAACAAGGTCAAAAACTACAACTGTCAAAAACACAACATACATCAAAATTTTGATGGTTCTTATTCTTTTTAACACTGTTTATACTTAATATATTGTGCTTTCAACAACAATTGGAGTTAAAGTATCACAGTTTGTGTAACGTTGTGTATTTCAGCTCTGACCTTGTTGAGGTGAAACGGTTAATTTAGGCAGCTGTGGATGTTGATGTTTTAATATTTGTAGAAAGGCGAATGAATGAATGAATGAATGGAAGGGGGCGGGGCTTATGAGCTATACTGCAGCCAGCCACCAGGGGGCGGTCCAGGTGTTTGGGCTTCATGTCGGCCATCTTTACAGCCTGTGGTTGAACCTGCTTGGCAATAAACCGATTTATGATCCTGATAATAGAATATAATATATAGTATATTTTTAGACAGAACAAGAAGAATAAAGAAATGATTTTAGTTCATGTGAACGATATGGGTCGAGTGTTGTGTACTTTATAAAGAGTACAGATACTAATACACAGAAAACACACACACACACACACACACATTTCAGTTCTTCAGTATTTTATTTGTGTATTTCTGAGCTCGGTGTGTGTTGGCAGAAGTTTGAGGTCTCACTCCTGCGTCTCAGCGATGACCTCTCCATCCTCCGTGACCTCTTTGGTGACGATCAGCACTTTATGAGTCGTGTTGGTGGTGGAGGAGGACGGACTGCAGGACAACGCAGACGTTAGCTTTTTGTTACTCTGACAAATCCTGATGAACAGCGTTTGGAGTTCAGGCTGCTTCAAACTGTTCACCATGCACCAACATACCATAATAACATCTATGTAAATTTAACACTTTGATCCTCATACATGTGCATGCATGTTTCTATATTTACACTTTCAATTATTTTAAAGTTTCTGCTTTTTAATTTGTCGTTCACATATTTATGCCTTGGTTTCTGAAGATTATTGCTCACAGATGACAAATAAATACTTTTGACCTTTGACACTCTATGACTAAAATACATAATTTCTATAATGTTATTTGTGACATGCAAATTGTAATTTGTTGCTAAGTTATTATTTAAATGTTGCCTCTCATATTATTTGTTTTGAAGAGTTGGAACAACGTATGGAAGCTATAAGAAAGTATGTCCCAACTTTGACTTTCTAAAATAATAATTTTGGTTATTTTAATTTTAAAATCTAAAAATTCAATAATTTAAGCACATTTATTATTTACTATCTCATATTTCTTTCTTGGTAAATCTGATCATTTGGCTTTGATGTTTTTTGAGTGTTTTTATTTATTCATCTACTTTTTTCTGGGCCACAACGGGCTTCCTTACTACTGACTTTACGTTACATTCCTGAGAAGTGAGTCACTATGTTCCGTAACATCACTAGCAGACAGTTCAGTTGTTCTTGTCCTGCAGGTGTGCTCATTATTATTTTGATTGCCACCTGTGCTGCCCTGGTCAACGGCTCCAGAGCACTAATCAACCAATCCGCTGGGAGGGGGGCGGAGCTATAAAGAGGAGACCTGGTGTGCAGGTGGGGGGATTCATTCTGGCTCAGAACTACTGACGACACGACCTGTTTGTGACGTCTCTGTGGAGGCTGATTTGGGAAAGGGATGCGGTGGGTGTGCTGGACTAGGCAACATGTTGCGCCCTGTACATCGCACTCACGTAGTTCTGGTACTGTTGTGGACACTAGGTCAGTGGGTGGTGCCGCCCCCTGTATGGTGTTGTTGAACCCTTCTTTAGTGTTAGCCGGACAGCCTTTTGTTTGTTCTTTTGTTCGGGTTTGGTGGGACTTTAGTTTAGGAGGGGTTTTGTTCTGTTTCTTGTATGTTATTTGGCATCCACCCTCCCCACTTGTTGCCTTAAGTCTACCAGCACGTGTGGAACAGTCAGCGTATCTTCAACCTTTGGTGCAGCAACCCTGGCTCAGATCCTGATACTTGTTACCGTTCTTCCCCCTCCCCTAGACCCAAAAAAGGGGGGACGTAACACACTAGAAGAGCATAAATGTGGACTGTTGGCCATTTTCCTGCAAAAACAAAAAGTAATCAGTATCTTTGCAGTATGGACCGGTCCACTCACTTGAACAGCTCCCCATCCAGCAGCCTCCTGTATTCGGTGATCTCCATCTCCAGTCTGGTCTTGATGTCCAGCAGCACCTGGTATTCGTGTCCCTGACGCTCCAGGCCGGCCCTCAACTGCACCAGCTGCTCCTCCAGAGTGGACACCTGCCTCTGGTAGCCCCCCAGCATGGTGGCGTACCGGCTCTGGGTGTCGGCGACGGTTCCTTCCAGAGAGGCTTTCTGGAGTCGAGAAGATGTGGTGTGAGGAGATTTGCAGACTGTGATGATTCAGGTGAAAACACACCAAGAAACAGTAAAAACCCACCATGCTGAGCTGCGCTTGGAGCTCGATCTCCAGGCCCTGCAGCGAGCGTTTGACTTCTGTGACCTCAGAGCGTGATGACTGAAGAGTCTCTGTATTCACGGCGACCTCCTTATTGATGTCATCAGACTACAACAACAAAGGAAAACAAGTCAGAAATTCCATCTGAGGGAGATGAGCATGTTTTATAACAAAATATATGCAGATGACACTCTGCTGTTTTATCTCACACTCTTCTATGTGTTTATACTCATTCAGTTGACTTCACAGGACTTAACGGACCAACAAAACTTTAGGTTTGGACAGTAGTGACTAACACAATTATAATCTTTAAGTCTTTATTTTGTCTTGTGCATAATAGCCACTAGATGCTGCTAGAAAACTGTATTGAAGTGAATGAGAAAACACCCAACCTTCCTCTGGAAATACAGGGTCTACAGCACTATTTTCTCCACATGACGTTAGAGGAAGGCACTTTCACTTCTTCAGATGTGTTTCTTGGAAATGATTTTATCATGTCACATTAAGGCTTAAAAGAAAGATTCACTTGGACCTGGGTTTGCTTTGATTTCAGCCTATCACAACTTAGTAAAGAGGTTCCTGCCATCAGAGGGTTTATATCGCTCACCTTGGCCTGGAACCAGGTCTCCAGGTCTCTGCGGTTCTTGGTGGCGATGGTCTCATAGTGTCCTCTGATTTCAGACATGACGACAGACAGATCATGCTGAGGAGCAGCGTCCACCTCTACGTTCACCTGACCTCCCACCTGGGACCGCAGAGCCAGGAGGTCCTGCAGGAAAACACATCCAGATCCAAGAGAAATAAGTCAATGAAGTCATTTATCAGGGCACAATTCCAATTCCACACTTGATTGAAATCCTACCAAATCAGGACTTAAAGTGTTTGAACCTATTGAAACGCATTAAGTTGTTTTTCACTTAACAGTAAAGATGGCAAGGTTTCAAGGGTTACCAAAGTCTTGTCTATCATAAAGCATCTTTGATAAATGAATCCACCACACGTCATTGGTTGAAATACTTCATAATGAACCCAGAAGTGGTTAATTAGCCATAGTTAGTTTGCAGTTTCGTGCCCACCTCCTCGTGGTTCTTCTTCAGCTGAATGAGCTCCTCCCTCAGGGCTTCGATCTGCATCTCCAGGTCGGATCGTCCCAGAGTCAACTCGTCCAGGACCTTCTTCAGCCCCGAGATGTCAGCTTCCACTGACTGACGCATGGCCAGCTCATTCTCAAACCTGCACACCAACCAGCAGCACAAATCAAATCAGCTGCTTTATACCAAACATGCAGACTTCAGGGAGACCGTCCTCGTCCTCAGATAAACCACAGCACTGGTCCTTTGTTCAAGCACTTAAAATGACAAGGACTGTGAAAGTAAACTTAGTTGTAGCATATGATTTATCATTTATTCACATGTTAATTATCCCTATAGGGCTGAACTGTGACTGAAGCCAAAGAGTTACTGATAGAACAAAAGCTCTTATGGATGAGGTTGGCGGGAAAAACCAGCTCAGTGTGACGGATATGACACGTCACCATTTACCAGATCTACATGTTTAAACCAGAAAAGAGCTCCAGTTGTTTGTGATGTGAACCTCCAGTGTTCGTATACTCACTTGACCCTGAAGTCATCAGCAGCCAGCTTGGCGTTATCGATCGCCAGGTAGAGAGATCCGTTAGTGTGGGTGGCATAGAGGACCTGAAACACATGAGAAAGTACAGAGTTACACTGGATCTGGATCATTTTAACTGAACTTGTTCTGAGACTCAAAGACAAACACTGCTTAAATGTTTAAAAGGTGTTTCAACTAATTCAGGAAAGGAAACCTGAGACACCGGTTTGTTCTATTTTAAACAAAAAATTCAAAGAAAACCTTGTTTTTGGATATATTACTGCCCTGCAGTATAAAGAAGGTGACTGCACTGAATGCAGTTTACAGCGTTCGTGGGGCAGCTACACAACAGATTAAAAACCTATGCAAATATAAGTCAAATTTCCCCTCAGTGTTTTAGTGGGCTCCTCTTCTTGTACGCATATCATGCAAAACCAGAGCGCGAGTCGGCAGGTGGCCGCGCCTTTATTTATCCTGCAGGAAGCAGGTGTGCACCTCGGTGACTGGACACCTGAGTTCACCTGCGGGGCTTTTCATGTTAGTGAGGGCGAAGCTTCTGTGCTGGAGATTTAATTTCAAGCATAAAAACTTTGTGACAAATGGAGCATCTACTGTTTCAGGCAGCATTCTTATCTTGACGTTTTCACATGATCTCACTCTTCTAGTCTTTCTATTGTTCTGCTACAGTCTTATGATAGCGACAAACTGTGTACAGAATCAGAACAAGGTCTCACCTGGTCCTGCAGGTTACTGATGGCAGCCTTGAATGCAGTGTAGTCTTGGCCCTCAGGTTTTGTCTTGTTCTCCAGGAACTGCCTGATCTTCAGCTCCAGCTCGCCGTTGGCCTGCTCCAGCATACGCACCTTCTCCAGGTAGGTGGCCAGGCGGTCGTTCAGGTTCTGCATGGCCATTTTCTTGTTGTCTGAGATGTCGATGGCATCGGCCAGGTTGAAGCTTCCACCGGAACCAGCACCGGCGGCAGAAAGCCCTGCACCGGCTGAGGAGAAGCTTCTGGGAGCGCTCATGCTGGAGATGCGGACCCCGGAGCCTCCAGCGCCACCGTACACGCTGGGGGCCCTCATGGATCCAAGACGGTTTCCGCTGGAAAAGCTGATGGAGCGATTGTAGGAGGCCATGGTGGAGGTGTCTGCCTGCTCAGGATGGAGAGGAGAGAATGCAGGAGAGGTTGGACTCGGCTGCTTTTATGCCACATGAAAGTGGGGGAGAGGTTCAGGGTCCGGCCCCCCCCTCTGCATGTCAAGTAGGCCACATGACAAACAGACGAATCACAGCAAGAACGCTAAGTGTACGCCTGTTGCACAATGATAAACTCTCTGAAAACGTCTCTCAGGTGACTCAATCAAGCCGTTTGTTCAGGTTCTGTAACCTGATGGAATCTGCTTTTATCTAATCTGCTTCAGATTGTTGCACATTTCAAACGTGTAAAGACCCTCGACCTGTCTCACATCCACCTGGATTCCTGTCTACGTGTCCACACTCGTGCAGACACTCGTTCAGACACTCGTGCAGACAGTGAAGTCCTTTGTGCTCGTCGCTCGGGCTGTTTGCTGTGACTGTCATTAACTCTGGAGATTCTTTCTGGCGACAAATGTTTTCTGTAAAGTCTCTTGCCAAAAAGAAACGTGTTAGAGCAACACCACAAATGTAATGCATTATGTTAAGCCATTAATATGTCTTCATCGAACCAGGTAACTCTCCCTGTTCCTTTTTAGGAAACAGTTTTGGATGTATCAGAAAATTCAGTTTGTAGCGACGTTTGGCAGAAAAAGCAGCTCAGTGTGATGGAAAAAGTACCGAATTCTAATTTGACACGTCCCCCTATGGATGTGTAAGAAACAGGAAAGGGAGACAATGTTGGCAGAACACTGGTCTAAAACCTGAACTAAACTGTGGAACTAAAGGGACAAACCAGGAAACTTTATTTTTACTGCGGATACGTTTGGCCACTTCACATACCTGCCGCCCCGCCTTCATCTGTTTGACAGACTGGATCCTGTTGTAATGTAATGCAGATACTTTGGGGTTCAGAATTTTACTAAAATGTGGTAAAAAATTGAATGGAGTTTGGTTGAAAACAAATCATCGTTGTTAATTTCTCTGTTTACTATTTTCTAACTGTTCTAGTGAAATAATCTGACACCTGCGTCACCTGATAAACAGCTTTGGTGCTTCGGGAGTCATTTTCGGGGGCTTTGACATGTTGGAACAAGAACGAGCATCAACTGTTTGTATGAGGGCAGCACACAAGCTGCTGGCCAGTGTAACATTAGCTGGCCGATCCGAGAATCTGCAGGATCAACAGACCAACAACTTAACAAACATAATGGACGTTATGTTGTAAAAATGGAATCCTGCACGAAAGACATTTAGAGAATAAAGAGTAAACAAGCGGAAGGAAAATACTTGAAGTTCTCTAGAAATGCTTTGAATCTTGTTTCTGTATTTTTAAAATCTGTTTAAAATGAACTATTTAAGTAACACTTTTAATCCAAGTGTTATAATCAAAATGCACTTAAAGTATCAAAAGCAAATGTGTAATATATTATTATATTTCACATCATTAGCTTGTTATTACTGATGAATCCGTGCAGTCAGTGAGCTGGTTTCAATCACTTCACACACACGTTCAATGGGTCCCAACCTAGGGGTCGGGCCCCTCCAAAGGGTCACCAGATGACTCTGAGGGGTCGTGAGATGATTGACAGGAGAGGGAAGAAGAAGAAGAAACAAAGTTCTGACACAGAAATTATTATTAATATTTTGGACTTTTTATTTAAATGAAACCGTAAATAAAAGCGTTTCTTTCTCTTCAGCCACATTCCCACTTCCTCAAACCCGTTTGTTGCCATTCTCTTCCCATTCACCAGGTGTCCTCTGACTACGTTGCCCATCACCTGACTGCCCCGCCCATCTACACATCTGTTCATCCTTCCCCGCCCACTCACTCACCTGCTTCCCATTTCCCCCAAATCAGTTCAGTAGAACATTTGCCGGTTCATTTCCACGAGTCCTCTGCCAGATCAGCGGGTTGCCGTGAGCTTCATGCCTGCTGTTATCTGGTTCCCTGCTGGATCACATCAAACCTGCTGCAAAGAATCTTGGTGTTTGGTTTGAAAGTAACTGAAGACTAAACCTTTTTATTATCTGAGAAATATTAAAATGGACTTCACTTATAAACCTTAACTGGTGCCAAAGGGCTTTTACAGATTGTCTCATTCATCTTCATTCAGCTACGTCACCATGAAAGGAAGGTCGGGGGCATCGGAGGGTTCAGTGTGTTGCCCAAGGACACTTCAACAGGAGGAGGAGGTAGGATCAAACCACCAACCCTGGGGTTAAAGTATGACCTACTACCTCCTGAGCCACAGCTTATCTTCCATTTTACGTGCATTCATCTCCTCAAGTCTGGAGAAGGAGGAGGAGGAGGAGGAGGAAGGAGGAGGAGGAGGAAGGAGAAGGAGGAGGAAGGAGAAGGAGGAAGGAGAAGGAGGAGAAGGAGGAGAAGGAGGAGAAGGAGAAGGAGAAGGAGAAGGAGAAG
>JAVQJF010033778.1:0-40036 GCA_036023855.1 Gadopsis marmoratus | reverse complement strand
CTCTCTCTCTCTCTCTCTCTCTCTGCATAATGATGAACGGAAATCCCTATGGTGGAAGATCCTTCTGCATGGAGCTGTAACTAACACAGGGCAAAAGTTTAGTATATACGCACATACAGTACACACAAAGACGCACACTAAAGGAGGAAGCTTTTGAGGGAACTTCTTTTTGTTGAGCTGAGTTATTAAAAGCGCCATCCATGATTAAACAAAAGGGTAGCTCCACTACCACGACGGACAACAACCTCCTACTACTCTCAAGCTGATTGCTAGGCCTTTTTAATACAAGGGCTTGCACTACAAAACAAACTCCAGGTGAAACGGACACTAAATGCTTTTTTCCACCTTCAACTGACCCTTCGCTCAGCATTTTGTTGTAGCCTGGTAGATTTACTAATCGAAATTCAAAGTCATTTTTTTCAGTGTCAACAAAAACAGAGTTCTCATTTCTAACCAGCGACGCCATTTTTTCCTGAAGTGACGACTGTATTTGGCAAATTTGTTTCAGGTTCATGCAGATGATCTGTGTAAAAGGCATGTGAATGAGGAGCAGCATTGGTCTTGTATTGCTAGCTAGTTAGCCCTAGTATTATGGAACAGTAGTATGAATACTGTTACTCATTCTAACACAGCCCTGTTTGGCTGCTTGCTATAGAAAAAGGCCAAGCATCACATAGGTTTGGGAGAGTTATGCTTTATCAAAGGGTATGTTTCACTTTTACTAGAAAAAAGACTTTGAGGATGAGAACAAACACTGTCTCGAGTAACAAGTTTAACTGGAGTTGCTGTAATTTAAACTTCCCCAAATCAAATAAAGAGTAGGACTGAGCTAGCACATGCTAACGTTTGCAGCTCATGTTAAGGCAGGCAAACACGCTGTTTAATTCATTCTGCACTCTTTTCCTCTTCTATTTTTGGTTTTGTGAAGGCTGAAAACAGACACCAATCCTTCAAACTCTTTACTATGTATCTAGAAATTCCTTTTCGCCAGAGCTCCATTCTAACACTTTATTATTCAGTATGCTGAATGACCATTTAAATGCATCATTGGTAGAGTACTTCTGTGTTTTAGGTGTGATTACAGTTCTCAGGGGCTGACAACGAAACATTTACTCTTTGAAAAACCTTTGTGTTTACATAAAGGTGCAAAAAGGTGACTAATGGCCCAGTTTGTTGAAACTTTGCTGTTTGCAGGTGGTGTGCATGTTGGTGAGCGCTCACCCCAACCTCATGACCAGCCACACTCGCCGACACACTCCGCTTCACCTGGCTGCACGCAACGGGCACCACAGCACCGTCCAGACCCTGCTCGAGGCCGGCATAGACGTCAACTGTGTGGTAAGAAAAGATTAACAGCTTTTAGCGGTTTGTGTCCTCTATAAGCATCCAAGGATTTAACACATTTCTGGCACAGATTATAACAGCCTTACGGACAAACATATTAATGACATAACAAGAATTTTGCTATTTTTGGCTTGGGGCAAACCATTTTCCTTCTAACAAAAGTGAATTTGGCTCTTTGTATTGTCTGTTTACAACAGGAATGACAGGGTTACTTATGCGAATCCACTGTTGTTTGGTTTTTAAATGGGCAGCTGGAAGGTGTACTTAAGCAAGGAGTAGTTGTCAGGTAGACTGATCACGTCATCATTTTTTAGAAGGACACTTTGCTTGTGAGTTGCACAGATATAATTTCCAAACATTAACACTAGATGACTGTGCAGCTGAAAGGAATATTATTTAAATATTGTATTTTGGGGCAAAATGTCTTAAGCCCCTTAGGGCCCATAGGGACAGAAGGCACACATGTGAATGGGGAGGAAGGGAATTCGGTGACCCATAATGAACTTCCCTTCCCGCCCTGGGGGAGGGGCCTAAAAATCCCAAGATGGCACAGGGCCGTCCCCGCCGCCCTCCTACGCCAGGGCGTCGAAGCTCCCCGGGCTCGGGCCTGCGGTTCTCCTTGTACAAAATTAAAAGTTACCCTTAGATTGTTCCCAATTGGCCCAGTACCGACAACAGCCGCCAGGTGGCATGTGGTTGGGAAAATGTCCCAATTGTTCCCCTCTGTCCCTAGTAAGGGAAATCCCCCTCCCATAGGGGCGGGACTAGCAAGGACGATTGGGAACAATTTCGGTGTGGTAATCGTCCCAAAATGAAGGTTCCCTTATCATTCCATAGATCATATTTAAAGCACTTTTAAAACATTTTTTGGTCATTTTCTGTTCGGGGGGACCTTCAGTAGACCCTACCCAGCCAGGGGGGGGCCTTCCCTGGGATCCATGCCTGTCCAAAAGTGCCCCTTTCCCGGATCCATTTGGGCCCAAAATGAAGGTTCACTTCTCATTCCCGAGATCATATTTAAAGCAGTTTTAAAGCATTTTTTGGTCATTTTCTGTTCAGGGGGACCTTCAGTAGACCCTACCCAGCCAGGGGGGGCCTTCCCTGGGATCCATGCCTGTCCAAAAGTGCCCCTTTCCCGGATCCAATTGGACCCAAAATGAAGGTTCCCTTCTCATTCCCGAGATCATATTTAAAGCAGTTTTAAAGCATTGTTTGGTCATTTTTTGTTAAGTCTTTGTTCAGGGGGGCCTTCAGTAGACCCTACCCGGGCAGGGGGGGGGCCTCCCCGGGACCCATGCCCGCCCAAGAGTGCCCCTTTCCCGGATCCAATTTGACAGATTAGCAACCTGTCAAATTTAACATTGACAGGTTGCTAATCGTCCCAGCTTCACAACAGCGCCCCTAACAGGAAAGGGTACGCCAACACAGATTCTGCCCTATCGGCCCAAAGCTTCCCCAATGGCCCCGTTGGGGGCTTTCTAATTGTCCGGCACATGGACACCGTGTCCACTTTTGGCCACAGCCAGCATTTCTCCCATGTTATATGTGGGACAAAAACCCCACTTTCCCTTACGTACGTACGCATTTACAGACAAAGAAACAAGCTGAACATTTTTGATAGGTAGGTGGAAGTTCTTAAACAGAATCGAGTAATAAAGTGGGACTCGACATTTTATTCGCCTTATCTGATGCTGCTGCGGGGGGAGAAGGTGACTAGAAAGATATCTCTTTGCCCTTTTTGTCTGAGTGAATCTTTAATAATCTCTGTGACTCCGAATCTCCTTCCTCCTGTCATCTCTGCTGTATGTGAATACTTTAGAAGCTGCTGTCTTGTGTTTTTAATGAGAGTATAGCTTTGTTTTTGTGTATATAATCCACCACAGGCCTACATGCTTGGCAGATTCTTCTTTTGAATGTGTGTGTGTGTGTGTGTGTGTGTGTAGCAGAGACCTTGTATATGCAGTGCATGCCTCCCATGGTGTGGTGCTGGTGAGGGATGAATAATTGATTGGGAGAAAAGAGTGAAGGAGCAGGAGGAAGAAGAAGAAGAGGAGGAGGAGAAGGAATAGGACAGGGTGTTCCTGATCAGAGTTCACGGTCTCTCTTTCTCCTCCTCTTTACATGCACTTCATCTTAAGTCAAAGAAATAGAAATACTCAGTATTTCACTTACAGTCTATGGAGCTTCATTGCTACACACTTTCTGTCATGCTATTTGGACTGCTCTTGTCTTCGCTCATTTACATTTTGTCTTGTGTATTCTGAGTTGTCCAGACAATTCCAACACAGCTTTGTCCCGACCTTTTCTGGGCCATTTGTTTTTGTGAAGCCTTGTCAAACTGCAGCCACGCTTTGCTGCTTTCTTCAACACTGTTTTCTTCCTCTTGAGACAATTTTCTCTGACAAACTGAGCTATTTGACTTTGCTCACTTGTCTTAAATGTTAAGTGTAGAAAAACAGCCCTTTGCTGTACTAATCAGTCTACTAAGACTGTTTAAATTCAGTCCTTTCTGATTATGTGATCAGAATTGCTGTACTATTCACATTGCAAGACATTGCAATGTGTTTTTATATAACCATGGGGTTTATGACACAACTCGTCAATAAAATCAAATTGTGGCGAAAATTGTGTAGTCTACCCTGGTCTTAGATTTATATTATTGACTTAAACCATCGGTCTTTACAGATACTGTAATCATGTAATCTTTATTAAAAATCTGATGGGCATTCACTCTTACTTTAATATCTTCTTTAGCACAAAAATCGCAACATTCAGGAGTTTGTGTCTTCCAATAGACAAAAAAACCCACAAACCTCACTACATCTGCAATGTATGTATTTATCTGTGAACCTGAGTGGTGCGGTCTTATGAATCCACAACTATGTTTAGACACTGGAATGTCTGTAATTCCTAACTCCAGTTGGGTGATCTTGAAGGAAAACCAGCTTCAAGGGTTTCGGACAGGAAACTCCGGAAGCTGCAGAGTCTGAGTCAAGAAATAAGAAGTTCAGATACTGAGGAGCCATAGCGACAGGGAGCAATCAATATCAGGGTTTGCTCAACAAACATGGGAATGAACAAATCCTAAAACCCCCTCCTTAACCTGAAAGTCTTGAAAGTCCTGCATGTATATTTTTTACCGTACAGACTGTTGATGAATCGGAGACTAGAAGTTCACTTCTACTGTTGCCCCAATCTGATCTGACTCTGTTCATTTGCTACAAACACATGTGGTAACAGATGCTGCGTTCTTTCTTTCCCTGCCTGTGTAAGTACAGCTTATATACAGTATATGAAGCATGTAAAATGGCTTTCTGCTGTACAATACAAGGCTGAGGAGGGTCTGTGACTGCAAGAAAACATATCTGGAGAAGAAATGAGAAAAATGAAAAATCTTTCAAATCTGCCGCAAACATACTGCAAGAGAATTTGGTTGGGTATAGATGTGTGTGTTTGTGTGTATTTCATCTCAGGAAAGACAGAAACAACTTGACCTGTTGGATATGGGTATCATTCTGGTGCTCTCACAGTGAGGGGAGGCATGAGTCATCCCCATTGTGCCCATTTTCTCTGCCTTGTGTCCTTGTTGCAGGCTGTGCATGGCGTGCTCTGATCGGAAGAGGAGGGCTGTGTTTCTCTGCAGGGATTTGGCCTCGGGCTCCATGTGTCTAGTGAAGATGAACACTACACACCTTTGATTTGTCTCGTCCTTTCCACTATACACAATGCTGCAAATCTCTCTTGCTCTCGTTGTCTCTTTACCTTGTGATGAGCCTTTGGGACAGGACATTTAATGTAACTAGGTTATGATCAAGTTTTTGGAGTATCCAAAAAAAATTTGTTGCACATGTCCACATCTAGATTAACCCGTATGCTTTTTTTTAAGGACCCCGATGGTTTGTTTGTGATGTTATATTTCATGTTTTATTGCTAATTATATGATGATTTAGCAGAGTAACCTGTGACACCAAGTCCAGGCTGGACAAGTCATATATGCTCTCTCTTTCTCACTTGTTGGGAATATTAACATAGCAAGACTTTGACTAGTCTTTAGCTATTCTGTTGACAGTAAGGCGTGGAAGCTGTGGGGGGGCTCACAGATGGCCACCTTGTAAATTGTCACAGGTGGAAAGCACTTTGTGTGTGTGGGGGGGGTATGAGCGAGAGAGTGAGTGCACGATAGTACAGGTCAGTAATTGGAGTCAAACCATATATACGTCTGTCTAAGTGTGAATGAATAATTTATAGAAGCAGCGCAGCCACACTCTCTTTCTATTTTTCCTTCACTGACAGTTTCCATAATCATGGGGGGGAAGTCCCCGTGTCCCTATGGAGGAACCTGCTGCTGGCTGGGCATGCAGCCAACACAGGGCAAAGGTTTCAGTATAGGCGCACACACACATAGACACACTAGACTGCCTTTTCTAAGTGGACTTGAGCACTTACATTCATCCCAACATCAACAGCGATGGCTGCTTTTTTGCCAGCTGCCCTGAAACAGAAAGTCATCTGTTTTTCAATTCCTGGAAACTGTTAGTGACATTCGCCTTCCTCGTTTGCTTGTGACATCACTGCATAATCCCAATGGGAAACAGGACGGGAAGTGGTATAAAGATGAACGTGGGGGGGGAATTAGGAGGGCAAGTGGTGTGTGTAAGGAAAAGGGGGTGGATCATTTCCTGCACTCCCACCACCTCCTCTTCCTCCTCACTTGTGGGTAAATTATTGGCTCCTCTGGCTAAACTTCCACAGTTTGATGCAGTCAATGAAGCTGGAAGTGTGACCACTTCATTGGGATTTAACACCTCGAACATCTTCCTAAGAGACCTGGACGATTGACACTTGACCTTTTTTGAGAGAATAATAGTGTTGCGTATTGTCCGATGACACTTTTGTTGTTCCAGCTACAGTAAGTTCAGTATTCCCTGCAGAGGATGAGCGTGTTGATCTGGTGCAGTGTTGCGTTGAGTTGAGTTTCCCGGCTACGTATCATCAGACCTGGCTGTCGTCCAAATAATTTGTCTTCATTAAGGCTGGGAGTTTAGTTCAGTCCAGGTTTTCATCTGTGTTGTCAGGAAGCCAACCGTGAAGGATGCAATGGATGCAGCATATGTATCTTGCTGCGGGGGTGTGTGTGTGTTGTGTGTTTTTTTTTTTTTATCATGGCAGCACGTACGCATGAGTGGCACAGTTCAAGTTTTAAAGTCTTTAGTCTCCCTTATGGATATGGATATTTTAGCTTCAAGTAAGGTGTTACGGGGCAGTATGTTCACTATGTAATTGAGACATATGTTTAACAAAACTTTAGAGCAGTAACTACATGAGAAGCAGAAATGTTGAGTTTACAGCTACCAAAATGACAAGCATAAGATTTTGTATAATTTATGTGCCTTTGAACTCCATTTCCTAGTCATGACCTTTGACCTTGAAAGCACATGAAATCTTATGTTGCGTCACTATTGGCAAAATAGCCCACTATAATGAAATGCACCTTTACATATATAGGGTTTTTCCATGGGCCTGAGTCGGACCACTTTAGCAGTGCCGTATACCCCCCAATGCCCCAAACACAGCCTTGTCGTCACCGCCAACGGATTGGCTCAAGTGCTGTATCATCATCGTAGTCACCGGATTGGCTCAGGAATGTGTCGTCATATACAAGCGACGAGAGAGAGAGAGAGACAGCAGCATTTAAAGAGTCGCAGCATCAGCCTCAGCAGATCTCCCTCTGTTGTTATTGGCATCATGCGTCAGTGCAACAAAGCTGATAAAAAGAACAGCACTCAGAGCTCCATTGTGAATGCTGTTTCTTACGCCAACACCGAGGATACCGTCCGATAACATCTGAAGCTATGGCCGCATGAAACAAAATAAATGAATATTTAAAAAAAAAACACTACATATTTTATGTTCTCATTAAGAACGTGTAGTATTTGAAAATGTTTGACTTGGTATGCGTATGTGTCTATGACAAATTCTACACCTGGTGGCTTTAAATCTAGCTATTTTAGTTCCAATTCCTGTTGTGCTTTTTTTCTTCTTGTGGCTCCTGAGTGTTGCTCTGCTCAAAGTGGGCTTGTCAGAGTAATCGTCTCTCTCATCACTGCTGATCCAAGATGAAGCACTTACCAGCGCCCTCCCCTCGCTAGTTTCCATGTGTTGCATCACATCTGTAATATCCCCATTAGAATCACTGGAGGCTGATACGGCCGGCGTACGGCGAGGGAAATTGGGTCGTTTCCACACATGCCCCCGCTGTTTGTGCAATGCTTTGAAATCGGTGTGGCCTCATGCTGTTCGCAAGCGAGGGAATGTGACTTTTTTTGTTATCTCACTGAATCTCTTTCGTTTAACTGCCAGAGAGAAAAAGTAATGTTAAAAGAAAATATTTTCTGTTTTCTTTGTATTCTGGCTCCTTTTTTAATTCTTTTTTTAAATTTTTTTTATGCCTTTTGTGCCTCCCAATCCACTTCTGCTTTTGATGTCGATTCTTGTCTCTGTTTTCAAGTGATAGAATATTAACACACACACTCCCTTTCTCTCTCCTAGACTGAGAATGGCAGTGCCCTCCATGAGGCAGCTCTCTTTGGGAAGATGGATGTAGTTCGCCTTCTGCTTGACTCAGGTGGGTCTATAAATGTATCCTGGAAAAACAAAAACTCTTTGAGTGTGTTTGCGTGTGTGTGTGTGTGTGTGTGTGTGTGTGTGTGTGTGTGTGTGTGTGTGTGTGTGTGTATGTGAGTGTGTTTCCCTTGTTTTCCCTTTTTATTTGTACCTGCGGCTAGATGCTTCACATGTTTTTCCCCTCAGATTGTGGGTTGAATTTGCCCTCAGGTGAACTCCAGGTGCCTGTCTGCTGCATTCTCTCACACTGTAATAAAACCCTGGACTTTCAGCTTTATTGTTGTTTTGTATTTTTCAGTCGCATCAGGAGGACGTGCTGACGGTTGGACAGGATATATGTGCTGTCTCCTTTTTGACGTCGTCACTGGACTTGATACTTAGGAGCTGCTCTCTAAATCTCATTGTACTGAGTATAATGACAATAAAGGTCATGGTCATAAGTGGTAAAAAAAAAAATGACTCCCAGAGGGAATTGGTCGCTCACAACAAGAAATCATGTGTGATGTTTTTTATCCACTTAATTTGAAAATGTTGGCAAGTAAAACTCTGGATGTAACACAAAGAAAAAGAAAAGAAACAAAAGATATAATCTAAAAAAGGTAGAAAAATAATACATCTCGCACATTTACACTCCTTATATTCAGAGCAGATTGAGTCTGGACAGTGTTGCTCTTTGAAGCCGCCGCCTCCTCCCACCCAGTTTCCTTTAGCACTTCCTGTTTCGTACAGGACTTCCTGTGGTTGGCCATGTTCTTTTGGACCATTCCTGGACCAACACGGAGCTGCGCTGGCCTGATTCGCTGAACTTTAACCCTACACAACCCTTCAAACATTGTGTATATGTGG
This sequence comes from Gadopsis marmoratus, assembly GCA_036023855.1. NCBI lineage: Eukaryota > Metazoa > Chordata > Actinopteri > Centrarchiformes > Percichthyidae > Gadopsis > Gadopsis marmoratus. Next base: position 31,222 of record JAVQJF010033778.1, on the reverse strand, counting down.
GAAGTAGGGGCTTGTTGTAGGGATGCATGGGATTTTGTGTATTTTTCCTGCACACTGTTGAGTTCCTGTGCGTACTGTGTCCAGGAGAAACTCTGGTCGAAAACCTGACGAGAATAATTTTTTGCTCTTAGAGTCTTCATGCATTACTAAAATCCCACATTCATCCTCTGGTGACTGCAACTCATTCATCTTATGCTGACTGGAGCTTTGTGACTAAGTGGGCGTGTCAGCAGATTTGGGTCTCAGTCTGTGCATGTACACGCGTGTACTGTGTGGCTGTGTCTGTAGTTCAGTGTGTCTCTGAGCAAGGATGAGTAGGTGAATCTTGCTTGACAAAGTCATGGGTGTTGTGGTTTGCCCTTTGCCCTGCTGTTCGTGTGTATCAGTGCTTACGCTGTATTTTTGTGTGTGTGTGTTTGTGTCTCAGGGATCGACACCAATCTGAGAGACAGTCTGGGGAGAACAGCGCTGGAGATCCTGAGAGAACATCCTGCAGCAAAATCCCAGCAGATTACTGCTCTTATCCAAGGTACAGTGATATATATATTTTTACTCTCTCCCTCACTGTCACTTGAGAAATTGGGACATCTCAGGAGCAGAAAATAGAATACTCATGTACAGTAAATGTAGTACATCACAATGAAAATTAAAGATACAGTATTCACAGTTTTACAGATTTATGGGTTGTTCATGTAGCAGGAACAGATGGTTTAAAGAACTCTAACCGATGTGTCTTTTGGACCTTACTGTGTGAACTGATGCATTTGTAGAAATAGAAGTCTGATCTGCTCAATAGTTGGCGTGGATTGGCTGTAGGTGACATTTAAGATTGCACTTGATCGATCCTGCAGACATGTTGACATGCAGTAACTACGGGTTGTAAAAAGGTGCAGAGGCTACCCACATTTTGAGATGTTTTTGGCATGTGGATGTGTAGAGTGTGACATTGTGAACGTTTTTGAGAACGGATGTGATCCAGCTGAGAGTTGAAAGTTTTCCAGGAAGTCTATCTTCTATTGTGGAAACAATGGAAGTTACAGTGTGAGAGTTACACAACTCCGGCCCTGTAAATGTTGTGCTTGATATTTCCACAATACAACCTTTATTCCAATTCTCTTCTATTCTTTACTTGCCGAGCTGGATCTTTAATAAGTTGGTTAATGATGATCTTCTGGAATTTGTGAGGACATTCATACCTGCTGATTGTTTGAAGTGTTTAATATTAATGGGTAATTAATTCAGACCCAAAGTACAGTATATACTGTTTTAGGAGTCAAAATGACAATCACTTATAAACAGTTATAATAGATGTCCAGGAACCCGCACCGGTACAGAAACGCAGCACTGAATCAGTTATGTTAAGATGTGTACTGGCACACATTGTACAGGAGCAGCAGGACCTCACTGCTATAGATGAGCACAGTTTTCTATGCAGATTGTTTTCTCAAGATTGATCCTTTGCTCTATGAAATGTAAATGAAATTTCTGTGCCTTGATTTATCCACCCATTAGTCCAGAACCCAAAGGTGATCAGATGATTTATTATACATGTATATGACATAGAAAAACAACAAATCCTCACATTTCAGAAGCTGAAATGTTTGGCATTTTTGAAAAATAACTACAATGATTAATCAATACTCAAAATAGTTGCTGATCAATTAGACTCATCTCTACTTTAGATTAATATTTATATATCTGTGTGTATGTGTGTGTGTGTGTGTGTGTGTGTGTGTGTATGTATATATATATTATGCAACTTAAAAGTCTGCCTCATACTACCTACTCAGTCTATTTCAGCAAAAGAAAAATAAATATAGGTTTTAGTGTTTTCAGTCTTCATCATCTCGGTCTTCCACCTGCCACTAAAAGACATGTTTTTGCACTCGTGTTTACTGCAGTGTGTTTTGTGTGTGACCAGTGATTGTTAGTGTGAGTTTGCTCCACTGTCCACGGAGACCAAAAGATTCCCCAGATTGCACCTTCTAAAGACGGCGCTGTCCTCAAGTAATTATGAGGCTCAGTATGAACGCTATAATCTGTGGCTTCACTATCTGTGCTTATGCAGTCTGTGGGTGCATGTAAGGCACACAGTTACATATGATTTATAGAGAGCGAGATAAAGGCAGACAGAAATGGAGGGATAGATGGATGAGGAGAGTATGTCAGAGCTTAAATTAACAGTGAGTTGGTCTTAACTAGGGGGCAAAGATAGAAAGGGGAACACTGACTGAATCCTAAGAATGTTACAAATTGGCCACAGCTAGAAAATAACAGATATAAAGCTGACATTAAACCAGGGAAAGCACAGTGGTGCAATGGGCAGAGCAATGTAGTAATTAGTGATTCTAGTTTCCCATTTCATGTTTAGAACTCAAAGAATCTGATATATACAAATGAGGGGAAAAAAGGGGGGAAACCATTTGCATGTGCCTGTGTTTCAACCCTTTCATATTAGGTTTTCGCCTTTTAGCTCCCTTAAAGTAACTTTAAATCTGCACTTATCTATACTTTTATAAGAACAAGTAACAATGTGTAATGTGAAAGTGGTTGCTCGTGCAGGTGAAGAATCACCTGATTCTGCAGTTCCTCTCATCTCTGTGGGGCACTTTAGCGTCGTTCAGCTCATCGTTTTTGGTTTTATAGCTCACAACATAAGAATTGTCTAAAAGCATTTATCCAGCACCAAACATCAGACGGACAAAGTTAGCCGGTCGGCATTTGGGACCATCACAGAATTTAAAGTAAGGTTTTGAACAAAGCTTGGGTGCACAGGATGAGGTTTTACCAGATGACCACCAGTGGCTCAGTTGGGTTGAATAGGTTAAATGTCTTTATCATTTCAACTTTATCCAGCATCCTTTTGAATTCTGCTGCTCAAATCTGAGCAGTGCAAATAAAATACTGTGCCTTTTTGTGAATCTGAGTTTGTATATTTGCAGTGAACACTAGAAGACTACAAGATGTCCAGATTCAAAGATGGACACACTTCTGTAGACATGAACAGACTGCTTGTAGCTTTTTTTTTTTATGTCAAAAATCAATGTGACAGCATATATTGGCCAGGAGCAGCGGCCATCAGAATGTAATCTCAGTAAACCAGCGCTGGAAACGGAGAGATTTGGACTTCAGCATGAATAGGAGACCGAATGTGAGAGCGAGGGAGAAAAAGGACACAGCTGTGACTTCTTAAAAAGATCAGCTGGATGCTATTTCCTGTTGGAGAGGAGATGGAGAAGGACACACACACACACAGAGCAAAAGACCTGTCATTTACTCAATTGTAGCAGCTGAGGGGCTTTCTGGTTGCTACAGGCACCTCATTATGAATAGATTCTCATTTGATTTGCAGCGCATGACTCATCCTACAGTTCGAATTCATTAACCGCTCACTTTTCACTGCCCAGCAGCACCTCTGTGTGTGCTACAGTGCAGTGCTACTTAGACATCAGGCTGTGTGTCTTCTGCTGTTTATGAAGAATCAACTGACGTTTGATTATAGGAGAATAAGGCAAACTATCGAAGCTTCTAATTCTTCCGCTCTGACTCTGATTCACATTCCCACACTCTGTATAATTATATGCAAATGTTGTGTAGCAGAATGCCAACATTCATAGCAGTAGCACACTACACACACACACACACACACACTCTTACTCTTTGTCATTAATAGGATCCCCCATTAGGACTGCAGGGAATCTGCCACGTGATATCTCTGCGTAAGCACGTTTGTGTGTTTTCGGCTGCTAATGCCTCACTTGAGCTCAAGATAATTATCCAGTCTTCAACTTATTTATTACCTGCCCCCACACCTGAACCTTCTTTCTCTCCTCCTCCTCCTCCTCCTTGTCCTCGTCCTCCTCCCGTCTTTTTCTTTCCCACATAATTCTTCTCTTTTGCTTTCATGAACAGCAGTGTGCTCTATTAGTAGAAGCTGTGAAGTGACTTTGTGGTGTGGGGAAAAGTGAGAATTGAATGCAGCACAAGCTGTTTACCATGCTGATGGCCGTGCGATTATATTGATCCAGGAAAATGCCTCTGAAATGCTTTTCCTCCCCTCGCTTCCACCACCATCACATTCTCCTCCAAACTCTTCTTCCGGTCTGTGTCTCTTTCTCCCCTTTTCTTCCTGTTTTCCAACATATTTCCTTTCTTGTCATTCATCTTGCCTCACCCTTCAACTTCTTACCCCTCTCCCCCCTCCATGTCTCTGAAGAATATATGATGGATGAGATGGAGAGGCGGAACATCGTGGAGGAGCCTGCTCGCAAGTGTCCCATCCCTGCACCTCGAACCTCTGTCCCCTCGCCCTCTGCCTCCCCCTCCCTCAGACACAAGAGTGAGTAAACACACACACACACACACACACACACAATGACTTAACAACCACAATACAATAATTGGGTTTACCGTGACCAGAAATGTTCAATGCAAAAAAAGAGTTGTAGAAAATAAGAATTCCTTTTGAGAAAGAGACCGAAGCCAGCAGTAGAAATGTTAATTAACAACTCCATACTGGGAAAAAAAATACATTTTGCATGAGATTCAAAATATGTTTTAAAATATGCCTCAACATCGATGAAATAATCAGCTTACTAAATGCATTCATATAAGTGAATGAAATGCGTATACAGAGGTAGGAGGACCTCAGTATAAGTATAGATAAGAATTTATCTTTTATCCAAAACATATTTCAAGTTGAGCTTTTTGCATGTATGTATTTTTGTGTGTATGTATTTTTTGGAGCAAAAATATACATCTTGTTGACTTGGAAGTATCTTTTTTTGTTTTTGCAATATGGGCAACCATGCAATATAAATCCAGCCATGGCGAGCAGCACCTTCTAGCGGAGAAAAACAGTTACTACCTCTCTGAACAGCCATACATTTCCCTGTCTAGTGCTGCCCCCTGTGTTATGAATCTGACATTGCAACAAGCTGAGCTCCTGCTGAGCCACTCTCTCCTCTCAGCAGATGCCATAATTACCTCGGAGACTCTTTGAGGAGGGAGAGAGAGAGAAAGTGATTAGCACAGTATGATCCTCAGAACGTGCCTGAATGCAGCTTTGTACACATCAGCAGTGCTCAAGGGAGACAGAGGAGGTGTTTTGAAACCATTAGTTCTGTCTCTGCCTTTTGGCAAAGGTTGATTCTAGTGATAAAGCAGACTAACAAGGTAGTGGAAATTAATATATTTTACCTTCTTGTACTGTACAGTTAGGGTGTTTAGAATCCTTATAGTATACAGTCATTTTTGAGGGATGTGTGTGTGTGTGTGTGCATGCTTTTGTCAGTTATTCTTCAAACCACTTTTGCACTAGCAGTGTGATAGGGACCGGTTTCATACTGACGCTTTAAGGAATTTTAGATGTATGTTTTGCTTTTCCCCTTCTCTCTTCCTCCTCTCCTCAGATGATGCTGTGACGAGTGAGCTGTCCAAGTTGCTCCACGAGATCAAAAAGTGCCGGGACAGGGACTACTCCTTCGAGGAGCTCTGCCACACCATCTCCTCCCACTCCATGGATAGCTTTGGCAGTGGGCGGCTCTCTGATGAGGAGCGCCCAGAGCGACCCAACGGCACGCTGACCCGAGTCAGCAAGGTACAGTGCTCAGTTGTTCAGAGTTTGGTCTTTTGGAGAAATTAACCATGGTGTGTTATCCCTGCTTCTGGGTCTGCTCCTGTCTTCAATGGCTTCTTGTAAACTCCCACTTCTGAGTTAAGAAGTCACAACATGTCACAAGTGTTGCTTCCTATGAAATAACAACAATAGCAACAGTAATGTTACGTTTTAGTGGCACACAGGTAGTTTGTACTGGAGCATATATTCAGTATGTTCAGTACATATGATGATAAGTAAATTGACTTAATTTATACAGCGCTTTTGTCTGTATTATATCACTGTAAACTGAATATGTTTGGGTTTTTAACTGCTGCTGTCAGACAAAATAAGCAATATGAAGGCTCTGGGGTCTTGTAAAAGGCATATTTCACTATTTCTGAAAATGTACAGCCTAAACAATCAATTGATTAATAAAAAAAAAAAAGAATAATTAGAATCATCATAAGTTGCAGGCATAGTTAAAACTCTGTGTTCAGGGAAGAGAATATTCTGAACAACACTTGAACACAGATTAAAAAATTACCCGAAACCATTAAACCATTGATTTAAAAAAAAAATTTTATTTTAAGTTAGAGATGGTGCAACGATTCAGATTGTACTGTTCTTGCTCTCATTTACTTGTACTTGAGTGTAGATTTCCAGTCAATAATTTGAAGATACCTGTACAAAAACCCCTTTTGTTTTGGTATCATTTTAACAACCACACAGACCACCTGTTTCTGCTGTGAAGTTCATAAAAGCAGGCTTCTTATGTTAAACTATGCATGTCTACCAACACTGCATCAATGTTTTTGTATTGATTTTCTTTTAAGGTTTGTCATACTATAAAGGGTCCAGATCTGTCAAAGTTCTTTACTACAACAAATGCTTGTACTTTGTCTACGTTGACAACAGAGGGCAGTATCAGATAGGCGGATTCCTTTGAATTGGCTTGTCCAATTGGGTATTCAGTTATTGCAGCAGCTTCTGTTTGTTGTTTGCCTGAATTTGTTTATAATTGTAATTGTTACTTGTGCTCAAACAGCCGTTCACAGCCACCAGACATTGTTTTTCTTGACCTTGCATCTTCTTGTTTGGTGCTTTTTTTTATACTGAAATATTGTTAGTCGCATCTACTTCACTTATTTTCTCTCTCTCTCTCTCTCCCTCTCTCTCTCTCTCCACACTCACTCAGCCCCACACACAGACGGAAACTGATTAGACCTTATTTGTTTGAATGCCAGTTCGGGGCTGAAATAGCTGACTTTTGATAGTGTTTGCCAACCAGAGAATCACAGCTGTAGTTTATTCCCAACAGCATGACCAGGAGGCTCTGTGCTTTTTCAGTTCCACACGTCCAGGAAGTGAGACGCACCACGGGACACGGAGGTCATCTATCACACTGCCCCCCCCCCCCACCCCACCTGAGCCTTTAGACCACTCACACAAACGCACACATGCAGAGAAGCATCCAAAGACATGCGATTGTCTGTTTCAATCATCTTTATTACTATCTGTAATAAACTTAACATGGAAGCAAGCCAAGGCATTCTCACGTACATTGCAGCGGCAGTCAAACCTGCTGAAGCCTACACACACGTACGGCATGTAGGTTGAACACACACACACACACACACACACACACACACACACACCTCCGCTCACTTAGGCTGTAATTATCTCAATCCATCTTGTGGCCCCCTCTCTCTCTATAAGTACCAATTTGTATTCCATTACTGACATTCGCAGTGTGTATGTGTGTTTATGTGGCCCCAGGCTACTGTCTGTACATGTGGCCGGAGCATTAGTATGTGATTCGATGTCTATTACTCATGAATAAAACATGCAAGGACCCACCACGGCGCACACATACACACACAACGCAGGCTTCTCACATTACCTTGGTACACATTGTGTGTAAACCTAGCAGGATGGAAATGCATGTTTAGGCACATGTGTGCACTGTTAATTCTAGGCATTTATTGCTTTTTGCATTTATTTTGAGGGACTCTGGTGGCTAATCAGCTGCTCGTGTGCATCTTTTCTCCGTTCTTATTTTCCTCTCTATCTGTAACTGGAAACTGAGATGTGTTGTCGTGAGAGAAGCATGTTTACAGTAAACTGTGGTTAACCGTATCTTCTGGCAGCAGGAGAGCTGGGTAAAAATTAGTACTTTAATGGTAATGTATAGCAATAGAGTCAGTTCAGGTCACTGGATTGATCAGATGTTTGGTTTCCTCCATCAAATGAACTAAGCCAAGTTGTTAACAAGCCTTCAAAAGGCACACATGGACATAAAAACACATCTTAATGTAAAAGAAATTCCCCAAATAGTGATCTATTCCTTTAAGGGTCTCCCACAGACAGCTAGTATAATATTGATTAGGCATATACTCTTCCGTAATGAATAATTAATGATGATTTTTACTGTAATGAAAGGATATATCCATCTGTTCATGCATACAGTGTATGTGTATGCGAGGACTGCAGTCCATTTAGCATCAATCAATATTCCAGTGTTGCAGAGGGCCCTTTGCAACCTGGAGCCATTCGTGACCTTTTGGTTTCAGCCTCATTTTCTGCCTCCATCTCCAGTCTCGCTGCTGCTCTTTTCCTCTTCCCATCTGTATCCTCTCTGTTTCATTTCTCACAATTTTCTTCTTCCTTTCTTAAGCTTTTTCCTCAAGCGCTCGTTCCTGTCTTTAACACGTCCTCCAAGTTCCCCTCTTAACCCTCTCCCTCTTCAACATGTCTTCTTTGCCCTGTCACTTCGTTCCAAAGAGGAATTTTCTCTCATCAGACCTCCCTGTTTTCTCCCATCTCATTCCTCTCTTTTAACCATTAAAAGCTCCATGTCAGACACTTGGGTGACATCATTTCTCCATGTAATCTGCTGCGACCTGCATCTTCTGCTGCATCACATGGTTCACTGGGATATCAGGTGGGTTGTATCTGCCCTCTGACATCTCATGCCACAGAGCTCATCCACACACCTGCCTCCTGGGAGCCAAGGTGCCCCAGGAAAGGACACTGTGTGTGTGTGTTTCAGTTGTTCTGCTGTTCCTGCACCTTTTCTCTTCCCTGGTTAACTCATTGTGGCACCCAGAGCAGTAATGCAAAGGTATTTCCACTTTAATTGTTGTCACTTGAATCACTTCATACATCTCTGTGGGTTCGTCACTGCGAGTGACTCTCTTCACATTACACGTTTTCAATTGAACCACCGTTGATGTAAAAATATTGTTAATATCTGCCTCAGTCACTTCTCCACTGTATAAATAAACTCGTCATCTCTCTTTTCAGCTCATTGTTTAATTTCTCAGTTCTTAATCTTCTCTGACCCCCTTATCATTAATAACTTGTTGTTTTTGCGATCTGGTAATTTAGTAGTTTTTTGATCTTTTTGCTCACAGCGGCCGACCCCACCTGTCGCCGTGGCCCTGGAGGAGGATGAGGCAGAAAAGAGTTGCGGCCCCGCTGGATTCTGGGAGGCCCTGACACCCTGCAACGGCTGCCGCAACCTGGGCTTTTCCAACCTGTCACAGGTACACACACACACACACACACACACACACACACACACACACAGCGTCAATTAGCTGGACGACTCTTGCTTAAATCACAGCAAATATTTTCGCTGCTAATTTGCATTGTATTGTATTTTATATTGTGCTCATAGAAAATAATCATCATGCCACTTCATAATCAACATGTAGGTTTGTGACATGGTGCGGAATAATGCAGCATACATACACGCACACGCTGCTTCACTACAGTGAAATTACAGGCTAGTGATATTGCCATTGTTCTGAGTGAATACTTTCACTGGTTACCTTGGGAACGCACTGAATGTGCCTTCACCAGATAGACTCGCTCTCCTGGCAGCTCTGGATACTCAGTTCAGTATCGGTCTCTTTCTAACTCTCAAGCCTGTTCCGTCTGACTTTCATCTTCATCTTCTCTCTCCCCGTCCGAATTTTCCCAAAATCCATTTGGAAGCTTTTACCTTTATGAGTAGGACTTGGTTCATGAACTTTGAATGAATAACATTCAACTGAAATATCTGATACAATGAGATCACATGAAAGGATAATCACCCTTGAAGGGGAAACATGGATATTGCAGCAGCACAGAACTACAGTGTAGAATATAAATGTGACTTTTAGAATTTGACTTAAATCACAATTCTTAGAGGACCAATACCAGCATGCGAAACAGTTTTTATGTGCACACCATATAGAGAGTTGATATCTGGCATCTAATCTCTGATATCAACAATTCATATTAACACACTGAATCTTACATCTGCATGCAAAGACAAAGCATTTGACAGCTTAAATGGACCACTTAATTATAATGTTGAATATGTGTTAAAATGAGTATGAGTGCAGGCCTTGCTCCAAGTTTGGCATGACGAAAGCTGTTCCTCCTCCTACTGTGTTAATTATCAAAGATCCCACGCTAACATGTCTATCTACCAAATACCAGAAAAACATAAAAACGAAAGTACCCAGTTTATGCCTAAATCGAAGGTGGTGGAAAGTGAGGCTGCAACATGAGTCTCCTGTTCCCACTGACGTAGACTTCATGCATTTGCCCTACTTCCAAATGAAATGTTAGTGTGAATAAATCCATCAAAAATGTCTTTTACACCCTTCCTACGCACCAAGTGTATTGATCTCACTTCTTACATGGCTAATGTATATACATTGTGGACACATTCTCTTTTTTTCCCTCCATTTGAATCATATATTTGTTTCTGTAGTCACTCAGTCATTTAATATTTTAATTGTCTAGTGCTTTAGTCTTACTGTGTTGTTCTCTTATCCTGTGAAGCATTTAATTATGTAATTTGAAAGTGCAATTAGACACAAAAAAGCGAGCTAAGAACAAAATACAACACATACTGTATACTGACTGTATAATTATAGTAAAACGCTGTAGATAATGTTACAGTATATGCTGTACAGTAAGGTGGAAGAGTGTCCTTAAAATACAAACTGTACATTGGATATATTTATACCCACAGGATGAGGTAGAGGTCTGTTATGTAACATGAGTTAAGATGGAATAAAAGATGCATTTAAAGCCCCGTATATACATAGGGCCAACTAGAGGGTCTTTGTGGTCCCAGTCTGAAGTTCGAACCAGCAAACCCAAACAGCCAATGCAATGCTGTGTTTATCACCTACTTCGAGGATAAAATGTTCACATGTTACCTAATATATCCCCCCCCCCCCACTGGCAGGTGCCATTGTAGCCAGATTATTAATGTTCTTCACTTCACCAGTCAGTGCTCATAAAGTTATGGCTGATCGGCGTATCCCGAATGTTGTATGAGTTGTAGTTCCTCTTATACTTGTTACGTCTCAATGTGTGAAGTATCCCCATGTACCTTTTTTAGCCAAAAATTCTAGAAAAGCAGGCTTAATCCAAATGCTCCTCCATTCCCTAGTAGTCCTAGTAATCTTTTCTTGTTCCGTCCTTCCTCGCACCCCCCTAAGCCCTTCGTACTGCGTATATAAGTGTGGTTAAGTGTGTGCAGATGAGTGTTTAGAGGTGAGATGCACACTGGCTCAAACAGCAGGGACATCTGACATTTACAACACAACAGACCCTCTGTCTTGTACACTGGCAGCCTGTCTGTCTGAATGGCACGCTGCCTGGAGAGGTTTGCACCTGGTTGAGTGTGTGAACAAATATGTTGGTGCATACAAAAAAAAGAACCTTTGTACATGTTAGTTTAAACGTGAGCACGAAGGGTATATACTGTAGAGCATATTTGAATACATCAGCCTTGGTGTGTGTCTGAATTTGGCATGGCATCATTTTGAATTTGAGTAGGTGGGTTTGTGTGTGGGGGCGTTATAGAAGAAGGAAGGAACAGAGTGAGTGAGCAAAGAGAAATTGAGTTGTTATCGCATAATTAAGTTAGCTCTGTGCTAATTTGCCCTGTGTAATTGTGAATAAACAGAGTTAACATAAGGAGAGAAGCCGGTGCAACCCCTCTGAGGATGAACGGACAAAAAGAAACATGTTCGTGCTGCATCTCTCCCATCATCCCACATGAGATCTGTCAACCAATTCTTTTTTTAGCTTGTTTTCTATCATCCCTCTCTGCCTCATTTATCTTTCACTTTACATTTCAGCAGAACTTTGTACCGATTGTCTGTCTGATCAGTTTTCTGATTGTCCAGCTGTCACTCAAGACTGTCAGTCTAACAACTGGACTTCTCTAACAAGTCATACAGAAAAGATTCCTACACTAAAAACTTCATCTAACTAAACTTTTGTTTAGTGTTTCCAGTTTCCAGTAACTCCTATCCAGCTCATTAGCTGCTATGTGCTCCATTTTGGTGTTGGGTAGGTAGCATGCTTTCACATGCAATTATAGCCTTTTGATCTATTGTTAATATAAAAATATTGATTATTGCACCTTTAAGATTTGACACTAAGTTCTCAAGGACTTTAAAATACAATTTTAATTGAATTTTTGTCTTGCATTTTATTTGGAACTTGAGTAATTGATTTTGTGTGTGTGTGTGTCTGCGTGAGTGGGCACATGGCTATACAGGGGCAGGCACAAGTTATATGAATGTGATTGTTGGTGATCGTTTCAGTATGCGTGTGTGTGTGTCTGCACAGTACACATGTCAGAAAAACAGCGTGCACCTTGTTCCAAGCTAATCAATTTAGTATGTCATTATTGCAGTCTGTCACATGTTAATGTTTGTGTGTGTGTGTGTACGCATACTGGCATACGTGCCTGCATAAGGAAGCTTCCCTTGTTGTGAATTTTCTTCGCCAGCCACATGTTTTCTCCCACCATTGCCATGTGAACGCCAACTGACGCCAAAGTGTGTGTGGAGGAGGTTTCCTCTGCGACGTTCGGCAAAGAAGTTCAGACTTCGCTTGCAGAAACCTTGAAAGCAAAATAGAGAGAATGAAAAGGGAGAAACATAATGGACGAATGCAAGAAAAAGATTCAGGTGGCGAGAGGTCGGCAGGGTTGCCAGGCAACCCAGAGATTCATAAGCTATCAGGCGTAGGATGTCCACCATTGACAAACTTCAGACACCGTCAGCACAGGTGCGTCAGAGTGCACACTAGCGCACGTCAGCGTTTCCCAACTGCGTCTCCGAGCTTCACTCCCCTCTTTTCACCACCTTTACTTCTTCCTTCCTGTGGTTCTTTCTTTCTCCACACTCACTCAGACCTCCCTATTAGATTCCTCTTTTTTTCCTCTCTCCAGTGGGTGGCTGCAGACCTTTAATGTTCTCAGCCCGGCGTTTTTGGGGGGGGGGAGAGCAGGTTTGTGTCACACTGGCAGAGTCTAGGATCAGAAACTCATGAGGGCTCTTGAAGATGTGACGGAACATCAAAGGGAAGGTGTTTCTGAGAGGGCAGGGATTATGTGCAGAGCTTTATAAGCCTGTAAATGAAGGACTTCTTGTGCTCTGTGGGAGATGCATGCGAGGTGAGGTTTATGGATTTTTAGTAGTAAACAGTTTGGTATCACAAGTTTACAAATTGTTCAACAATTTTGTGTAATGCCTAATTTCAATATTGTCAAGAGTCAAGCTGCAACAATAATGCCATGATATATTTAAAGTAATAGCTTGACTAGCTGTTTGCAGGCTTTATGATGACAACGGCATGTTTACTGTGCAGTAAATTCAGATTTCTGACACTTATCATTTAGCTTCATCACTGACACTGTCTGCCCTGACTACAGCTCGGGTTTGTTAACTTTGTCTCTTGTTCTCTAAGGTGCAACACAGACACTGCCAGCAACTGTCAATCAAACACCAACACGCCCTCCAGCCGGTTGAGACAAAAAGGAACACTCGCTCACACACCGTCTAATGTTCCAACCCAGCATCCTGTTTCAAAAGAAAATACAATAATACAATTTTATAGTTATCCTTCATTTCGTAGTTTGTTACAATAGTTTTTCTTATCAGTGCACTATGCAAATAATAGAAACATGTCTTAGAAAGCACAAGCTTTTTTACAAGCAGGACTTTATCTACATAAAACTAAATGAAGGATAAACAGAAGCCCGGATTAAAAGCAAATGTCTGTACTTGGCTGAACCTACATCCCATATTTGTGTCTCAGGACAAAGAAATGTCAATTTCCTTTAAGAAGATAAGTTGAGAACAGAGAACAAAATTAATTGGTAACTATTTGGATAATCTGTTAATAATTTCACCGATTTTTCATGCAAAAATGCCAAACATTCGTTCCAGCTTCTTAAATGTCAGGATTTCATGCTCACATTGGGCTGATTATAATGAACATTTTCCACTATTTTCTGATATTTAATCAACCAGTTGAGAAAATAATCATTAGTTGCAGTCTTATGAGACCTCTGACAGTTCACAAAACTCTGCAATGCATATTTGTGTGTGTGTGTGTGTGTGGGGGGGCCGGGCGTATTGGGTAAAAATGTTAATAAGTGTTTTTTTATTTCTTTGATTGTAAATCAAGGATGTTTCTGTCTTTGTTCTGTGGATTTTAATTGTCTTTCCGTTAATTATTCATGTTAAAACACAAATTTAAATGTTAAACGTCAGTCTAATTCTGCATCCAACTCTTTCTTTCCCTGTCTGTCTGGCTGTATTTCCTACTTCTCCTTTCTTTCTGCTGCTCTCTGCAGGGTGCAATGCAGCTCTGTGCTTACAGTTAGTTCTTATAAATGGCTTCATGCCCTGTAGACTCTGCAGCTATAGACTGTCAACCTAACCTTCAACACACACGCACACACGCACACACACACACACCCATATAGCTGCTGTCAAATACTTTTTACTGAAATAGATTGGCGCACACACATACATTATGCTGCCCTTGAGTACTTGGAGATGTTCCATTAGTGTGTGTGTGTGTGTAGTCTGACATCCCGCTGGAGTTCAGATATCTCGTTGTTTTTGAGGTAAACAGGAAAAGGGGAAAAAACGTTGGAGAAATAGGAGTAGGCCCTACACAAAACAAAGACCACCCACAGGATAAAGTGCGTCCCACAACCAGCTGCCACTCCACTGTTGTTGAAGTGCCCTTGAGCAAGGCGTTAAAGTGTAAAATGCTTCAGAAGAGCCAGTGTGTGTGGAATCCAAGCCAACATCCCAGGCATTAACACGCTAAACAAACACATTCACACAGACAAGTGACAGGGAGAGAGAAATAAGGGGAACATTTGATTTCTGTGTATTTATGTATAAATGAATTAAATTAGTAATTGTAATGAGGGTTTTCTGTCCCTCGTTATTTAAGCAGGACAAACGTAAGTTATTTACTTCATATTTAGAGAAAATATATTGTGCCCATGCAGATACAGTATGTGCAACATCTTGCTTGAGTCCTGTGGAGTTCATATTTCGTATGTAACATATGGTAAATATTCAGAGCTAATGATGTTAGCACACAGTTGCTCTTTATCTTCCTCATCTTTCTCCTGGCAGCACGGTTATGGAAAGACGGAGCTGGGAAGAAAAAGCTAATTGTAATAGGTAATTTTGAGTTATTTATTCAATGAGAGATACTGAGGCAGCAGCAGGGTGATGTAGCATTTCCCTACGGGGATCAATAAAGTATGATTTATTCTAATCAGTACTCTAGATATTTATGAGTCACTGGAAAAGAGCAGGTCACCGTTAAAGTATTAGTTTAGCATTTTTGGACATGCACTTCTTTTCCTTCTTGCTGAAAGTTGGATGTGAAGATTGATGCTACTCATGTTTGTACGGTAAATATGAAGCTACAGCCCTGTGTGTGTGTGTGTGCATAAATACAGTGTAGACTTTTAGTGGTTAAAACTGCAGTTACAGAATGTACTCTGTATAAAACAAAAAAGTGCTTTTGGAAGTCCCAACAACACATCACATACTATATTTCACTACTCTCCCCCCAAAAAAAGCCCATCAACAACAGTGGCAGAACAGCTGCCATGCTGTTCTGTTGTCACATTAACAAGGTGTGTGTATATGTTCAAGGTTGCTGTGAATCTGACGGGAGCTGTAAGCATCCTCTAAAGCAATTCCCTGTATCATAAAAGAAATAAATAGGAAGTCATTTTTGGCACTCTGAGCCACCACTAAAAGTACTGACTGGTCCACAAAGAACAAGGAAACTCGTTTTTCAAAACAAGTGAGTCCCTGAGTGCTCCTTTACTTCATTATTATATTTTATTTTTATTTATTTTTATGCAAGCAAGTAAAAATCAATCAATTTTACAAAAATGTGGGTTAAAATTAGATTATGAAAATACCATTTGTAGTGCAAACATTCTGTAGTTCCAGTGTTTTTTAATCACTTTCTGGCTGATCTGCAGCATTCACAAAGAAGCAGATGAATGTTTTAATGCATGAAATGAATCCAAGTGAAAGTCAATACCCAATCTGGTATCTTTAAGAAAAGAGAGGGTAGTTGGTTGGTAAACTTTACTGCATAGAGTATATTGAAAAATCCTACAAATGTGCTCTGAAATCATTGTTTAACTTTGCAGGAATGATGGATGAATAACAAAGCATAACAAGGATGTTGACTTAACTAGAAGTAGAAACACTTGACGTGACTTAAGATGTAGATGAATGTTTTAATGCATGAATCCAAGTGACTTTGACGTCGCTAAGTGGGAATGCTTCCTCATCCTTTGCTTTTTATGTTTTTATTCTTTTTATGTTTTTATGTTATGTTTCAGTCTTTGAATGTGGATCTCCGGACAGCATATAGGGATGTTGGTGCTTGCATGTACGTATAGAAATGTACATGTGCTAAAACAAAAAGGTGAGAATAAACATTTCTAAAAGGGAGAGAAAAAACACCATTCTGACATAATGCCCAAGTATTTATTGTATGTATTCCTCAAACCTTTATTGCTCTTCGTAGATCATCAAATGGTTTTGTACATCCAGTGTATCTATGCAGCACCCTAACACCTGAGCAGCCTCTTAAGGTGGTACTCCTAAAACCTCCTCCGAAGTTGTCAGGCTTGCAGTTAAACACAGCGCCGGCTCTCTGTCAGCAGCCTCTTAACTTTGGCTGGGTGCAGTGTCTGTGGGATTAAGCTTGGAGCCACTGGAAGCCACAGTTCCAGTTTTGCTCAATACAGCAGCCATCATGGAGAATGCAAAGGGTGTTATTTTCTGAGGAGGGACTGTCGGTGTCCATGGAGGGAATTTTTACAAGGCAATCCTTCCCGCTGCTTTGACCAACCTGCAACTCTCTCCTTCTATTTCACTCTTTGCTTCCACTCTCTGTAGATCAGCCAACTGCTCTCTATATTTCTCCTATCTCATCTTTCCCACCACTGTATTCCTCATCTCTTGCAAGTAACCAAGGGGAAATAGCTAGTCTGGCTCTGTCCAAAGTGGAAAAATACGCCTACAAACACCTCTAAAGTTGAAAAAGATGCATCTTGCTTACACAGAAATATGAAGCAGACAGTCTGTGGTTTTAGGAGGAGTTACATGTTGAAAAAGTATCTTAGCGATATTCCGACGCAGTGACTGTGTGCAGCGTCCCCAAGTCTTGTCATCGGAGTGAAGTTGCCAGGTTTGGAACCATTGTACCTGCACAAAGATAAAAATCTATGTTCGTAATCATGCCTGGAAACTAGTGACGACCCTGCACAGAGGTTTTGGACTGATGGATAAACTGCCGATTGTCAGGAAAAAGCTGCTAGCGTATGTTAGCACGCTGATGTTAGCATTTAGCACAAGTGCAGCCACACAGATCTACTGGCATGCCTGTAGAGTCAACACAGAGCCAGGCAAGATGTTTCCTCCTGCTTCCTCGTGTTTTTTCACACTCAGTCATGAGATTGGTATTAATCTGCTCATCACACTCTTGGAGCGCTTATTTGCAAGGAGTGGGCTCTCTTCTGCCTCCTTTTGTTCTTTAAATGCTTTTCCACTTCTGTTCTTTTGCTCTGCACCTCTTTCTCCCCCCGTCTCCCCTCATTGAGGGCCTCAGAGGGTCCATTGTCCTCTCTGGTGTCCACCCCTCCCTTTTCTCTCTAATCAAATAGCCTCCATGAGGAAATGCCAGAAAATTATAGCCTCTATTCATATCTGATGGCCTATGAGCTCAGTGTACAGTGCATGAGGCAGTGGGCTGTTAAAGTACAGGGTTAAACAGAGAGGAAGAGCGAGGCACAGAGTTCAAGACTGCAAGATAGAAGTTCCTCGGACGGGACCAATGCAGCAGCACACATACACCAAACACCACACGGATATAATCACACGCCGTTACGTTCAGTCCTTTGGTCACATGTACAGGCGCACACACACACACACACACACACACACACACACACACTCACTCTCAAAGCGTTAATCTGGCCTCTGCAGTTGGACGGGAGCTGCATACGACCTGCTAATTAGTGGCCAGAGGAGGCCTCTGTTTGTCTGCTCTCTTCCTGTTCAGCTCAGACACAAGTTTCTCTGTGTCCTATCTCTGCCCTGAAAGATGGGGAGGGAGGGTTGGAGTGAGGGGGAGGGAGATGAATGAAGGCCGAGTGTGTTTGTTTGTTGGAGGGACTGCTCATATCGAAGCGCGTGAAGTCTTCTCTCCCACTTTTTACAGCTGCGTGACCCCCCTTCAGGCCTGAGCGGGAAGAAGAGCGAATATCAGGTAGCTAAACCTGTTGTCACTCTATCTCCATCTCCAGATTTTCATTTTCTGCCAGGCTTCACCGTGGACTTGAGCGTGAGGGATTTCCTTCCAGTGACCGACCTGTTTTGAGATGGTGCCCTAAATAGTTTTCGGCAGGCGACTGAATTGCTCAAACCTTTAGCCCGTTGCTCACTTTGATGCAGCTGAACTGGATTCTTTGCCATTTCTTTCTTGCTGTCCCGTGTGTGAGAAGTCAAGCATGTTGCTATTTGACTCGCCTTTCTGTGTGTCTTTCCCATGTTTGTGTGTGTGTGTGAGGAAGTCCCCGCTCCAAACTCGCTGCGCTCCCACTTCCTCTGCTTCCCTTCCTCAGTTTATCATTTTCATCTTCCCGCTCTGTCTCGTGCTCGTCTCCTCGGGATTCGCTGACACAAACCTAAGTGAGTGTTGAGTTGGATCCTGGCGTCCTTTGATCTACCAGTGTTTTCTTCTCCCTTCCCTTTTCTCTTTCTGTCTTTGCGATGGGTTTTGTTACCCCTGTCAGCTTTGGCCTCGCTCTTTGTCTTAGGTCTCTTAGGTTTCTTCCTAAGCTGTTGGGATGGACGCTGGAGACTTAGAGTAACAGGAATAATGAGAGGTGAAATTTGGAGTGGTGATAAAGGGCAGGGAAGAATAGAGCACATGGTAGGAGAAAGAGAAAATGAATTAATTACAGTACACGTTATGGGTAGTTCCTCATATCTCTGTCTTTGTAAATATCATTTCAGGCACATTTCTTAATCATTTCCTGCTTTCCCCTCATTTTTATTTAATTTAATTTATTTCTCCCTGTAGACACTACACTCTTGGAGTTTTTCTCATGTGCTTTATATTAAGTGCTCCTATTAAGGATGCAAATAATTGTTTTAATTCATGGTGACATCTTGGTAAAGAACTGGTTGAGGTGATTGGTTTCCTCAATCGCACAGCTCTGTTTCATCAGAAATAGTAGAGCTGATGTTTTATTTTCTAATCAGGACTGCATATCCCACTGGCACTTCCTGTTGCAAAGGCGGTTTCACTTCACTTCCGTTTGAGTGAAATGACTTTAGCTTCCAGTAGCTTGGAACTTTTATCTCGACGTTCTGAGGAACTGCACCATCTTCCAGCTTCATGCCATAAAGCAATCTACTGCATTTCCTGCCGGCGACACACGCTGTTGTGCTTTTAGATCCAGGGAAGCCAGCTCGCTACATATCTTTACGAGCAAGCTTACAACTCGTTTTTTCACTTTGGTCTTTAATTAGCTATCTGCAATTTGCTTTTTAGTTGCTTTTAAACATTATTTTAAATTTTTTTATTTTATTTCAATCACTGCTGCACTTCTTTTAAATATGTTAATTATATGCTTACCATTTCTTACATTCTGTTCAAGTTTTATTTTTCTTAACCGCACTTTATCTTATGGCATTCTCTTCTCTAAAGCACGTTGAACTGCATTTCCTGTATAAATGGTGCTATATAAATAAAGTTGATTATTATTATTATTATCCAAGGAGCCAGGTTACTCAGAGGAATCAGGTTATGCAGGAAATTGGATAGAATTATTTTGAATACGAGGATGCATTGCTATGCAGACAGCGCAGGCAGCCGGGAGCAGTTCAATGATTTATTGGTAACTAATGAACTTGCATATAGATAATGCAGAGCATAGGTTGGCAGGCAGGAAAGTCCAGGTCTGGAGACTAAAACACGGGGAACATCCACAGGGGCAAAACGGGAACATAGAAACTAAACACGGGGCAAGCAGTGGTATACAGGAGAAGTGCAAACAGAATATAAATGAATCAACAAAGATCTAAAGAAAGGAACTGGTATAAATAGACAAGGGACTAACGAGGGAACAAAAGACGATGAACACTGGAGAACAGTGAAACTAATCAAAGACACACGAGGGCGGGAACTGAACAGACAGGAAGGATTTCAAAATAAAGCAGGAAATGTATGGAGCGGGATGTTACACGTGTATGCTGTGTGTACGTGCACGTACCCTGAAACTGAATTTATCTGCAAAATGTTCACAGACTATTTCATTTCTTTCTCCTACTATATCTGCTCGTGGCAACTAAAGCATGATTTTGTTTGTGATGGTTGTGTTTAAGCACATTATTTTAAGGTTAGGGAAAGATTGTGGTGTTGGCTAAATATTAAAAAAGTGTGAGCTAGGACATGTTTATTTTATCAACATTTAACCCAAACCACAGTTTTCCTAACCTTGACTGAAGTACTTGTTGCCTAAAGCTAACCTCATGCGGCGTCACTCTGGTGTCCTGCGTTTGTACACGACCAGCAGTGCACTGGAAAAAATGGCAGGTAACCTAATCCAGTCTGCACATTTTTTAGGTGACACGGTTGATCATGGTGATACTTCCCTGTCTGACATTTTGCATCATGCACATGTATATAGGTACTGTATAAGGCTGATTAGAAACCCAGTAATGTGTACAGTATACATGGCTTTCTCCTGGAGAAATCTAGCTCTGGAAATCAGGTTTCTTTAATCCCTCGCCCTAATAACAGAAACCTGGTTTCTGATTTACATGGTGTTGAATAAATCAGGTTACTGCCGAAAAGCCAACTGTAACTAGGCTACCTAAGTGCATGTAAACACACTGTATGAGATGCAGTTTAGTGGCTTGTCTTGGCAGTCGTACTTTTGAAATTGCAGTTTTGCCAAAGTCATAAAATGAATGCGAAGATGATTCGTATCACCTTTTTAATCTCAGCTGTCAGATGAGTTTATGACTTTATGAGTTTTTATGACCCTGAAAGGAGCAGTGATCCACCAGCAGCTCCTTATGGCTCCTTCAGAGTCCTCTCAGCCTTTCCGTCAGCTCTGTGAGTGAAATCTGCAGCTAACCAGGTTGTCACGTCAAATCAGTGTCAGCTGTGGCCGGGCCACCTGCAGAGTGAAGGCATATAACACTGACTGGATCTCCATTAGCTGGTGATGGCAGTCTAATTGAGTGCTGATTGAGAAAGAAGAGGGGGGGGGGCAGTGTAAAATAAGTCTCAGATTGAGTGCAGACGTGTAAGTGAGAGAAATCATCAAGGGACTGATTGCTCTGTCAGCCAAAATGATTAATCCGTTTTGAGTGTGCCCAGTGTGTGATTGATGGCCTGGTGCAGTCTGGGTAATGTAGTAGACGATGATGACAGGAAGAGTAATGGCTGTTGAACGAGCTAAGGAGGTTGTGTGAGGGAGAAAGCGGGTCAGAGATAGTCAGAGGGTTGAGAAATATATGCAGTGCCGAGTTGAGAACAGGTGTAGCCACACCCACAACTTATCGCCATGGTGACAAGTTTACCACCGATCCCATTAGGAAGGGTATAACCGGGGCAGGTTGCCAAGTGACACTTCAGGAGTGATGAGAGAATGTTGCCTTATGGGGAAAAAGGCAGATATCCAGCGATGTCTAGCTGGGAAGAAATGTTTTGTCTCTTTGGCTGAAATGACGCACGCCCCTGTAACCTTATCTCCTGCTTCACATCACTCACTCTTGTTTTTCATTCTTTCTGGGTACACATCTGCCTCAGAGATAAAGGACCTTTTGGTCCTCAGCTCTCTCAGAGCCCTTTGGGGCTCAACCTTTTCACCAATGCTGCACCGGAGTGCAATCTGAAATTCTCCTCAAATACCCAAAGAGAAAGCTGTTATATAAAGGTCCCATAGAAACACGTTACTCTGAATTAATCACCTCCAAGTGAAGGGTTTTTTTTCCCTTATGGTAAAAATCATTGATGCATTTCATTTAGTATGCAAATTACAATTTAGGCAGTTGGCAGACTCTATTCAGAGAGACTTACAATAAGCTTTACAAACAAAAAGTCCAACAGCACTAATTAAGAAAAGTAAAGCAAGAACATCCTTCCTATTAACAGTCTAATAACGTCCTATCAAGAATAACGACAAGTGCTTTTATATTTCTAACCTTGGTGAGAGCCGGAGCTTGGTGGAGGAGTGGTGAGGTGCTGAAATGATTTTCCTACAACTGTTGATAGATTATTTAGAATTTACTCATTTACAGATGATATTTTCTCATTTTGCCTTTTAAAAGAAAGTTGAGAGAGAGATAGGAAAAGGCGGGAGAAATGGGGGATGACTTGATTAGAGGAGCTTGGACCTGCAGCTGTATGGACCTGCGGTGGCATCTGATCCCGCAGAGGTTGCAGAGATCAAATCTGCAGGATCAAGTGGTGGCTGCTGTGCGGACTGCTCGGGACAGTCGTTTGTTGAGGATCGCGCTGAGGTTATTGGTGGATGGTGCAGATCTTAGGACAAATAGATACAGAGAGACTTACCTGTTGATGCTCCTT
This sequence comes from Gadopsis marmoratus, assembly GCA_036023855.1. NCBI lineage: Eukaryota > Metazoa > Chordata > Actinopteri > Centrarchiformes > Percichthyidae > Gadopsis > Gadopsis marmoratus. Next base: position 8,649 of record JAVQJF010033778.1, on the reverse strand, counting down.
GGTACTTTGGATTTTTTATGCCTTTGGCTCTGCGTGTTGTCGGCTCCTCGTACCTGCTTGCAGGTTTTATTCCTGTCTGGTTTCCTTACGACGAGGGCACACACAAAGTAGTCTTAGTTTTGCTTCTTTTACGTCACTTTTACATTTTGAGAACATGGTGGATATATAACACCTCACTGTAAAACAATACCAGCTGCCAACTGGAATTGCTCAGCCAACAGGTGATTCAAAATAAATTCAGTTTTCACTGTTTCGGCTGTGTTCGAGGGGATTGTGCGCCCTGTTTCTCAGCAGTTGTTTTGCTTTCTTCTAAATTCATTCATACCATGTAATGAGACCCTGAAGCTGTTGCACCGTCAAAGGATAGATTTTAAAAACAGCCGCCTCTTTCATCAGTTAGAGTTTAAATAAGTCCATTGTATCTCGTATTTATTAGGTTCCTGATTATAAAACATATATTACATTAACCCTTGTGTCGCCCTTCGGATCAGTGCAATGGCAATTTCAATGGCATTTCGGGTCAGAATGACCCTAAGGGCGACACAAGGGTTAAACAAAATTACAGGATTTTTCAGTGTAAACAGCACATTTATCACGTAAAACCCATAAACCTAAAAATGATTTTTCTCAAATTGCTGCACTTTCACTACAATCTACTGTTCATTAAAGGCACTTGGATACTAGACATTAAGCAAATCAACATGAGATTGCCTTTGACGTGTCCTTAATCTTTGCCAGTCTCAACAAATCTCCAGCAGAAGAATGTTGAGAACTTGAGACTGCTTTCTTTTTTTTGTTCTTTTTTCAAGCAAAACTCCAGCAAAAAACTCATTGATCACAGTAATCACAGTGAACAAAACCCCCAAAGTCCTGAAGGGACCCTTAAAGAGACGCTACAAGAAACTCTCCAGGATCGAAAAGAAGAAAGAAAAGTTTGAACTTTTCCCAACCCTTTAAGTGTTTGCGTTGAACCTTCTCCTAAATCTTCCATGATAATCCAACTGTGTGGACGTGGTTGGACTAGCCTTGAGCTGAGCCAAGAGATTACTGAGCTGATGTGTTTGGTTGTTTTTCTGTTTGTGTCTTATGATGCACCTCTGGCAAAGGTGAACAAAAACATGCACACCTTTCACCCTGTATAGACACGGGTTGCCACACATTTGGGAACTAGCCCACATACAAATACTGTATGTCTTTTGTGCTGTTCTTACATCGGGTTTTTTTTTCTATTGCTGCTGTCTTTCTTTCACGTACAGTTCACAAGATCCAAAGACTCTCTCTGGCATTAACATTGTGCATCTGAACTCAATGAAAGGGTTCTTCACTTTGCTTTCCAAACACTATTAATTAACATAACTCATCATTTATGGGTCTATTGGACGAGATAATGGGCCAGTATGGCTGCAGTACATAATTAATAATGTAATTAGTGGTGTGTTTGTGTTCATCTCAATTAATGTAGCACTGCTGGTAGTTCCTGCTGGAGTCATTCAAATTAAACATGTGAGCGATCATGGCTGGGAACCCCCCATTGGTTATAAAATCGTTCACTTTGTTATTGGATAATATGGTATGTTATAAGAAATTGCCCTCACATTTCTTTTTCTCTGGTTTTCTCTCCGTCCTCCACCCAGGATTCAAAACATTCAGCGGATATTGTCGCCTCTCCATCTCTGGATGTTTTCCTGCCAGAGGACGAGGACAACCCGTACGAGTCGGTGACCACAGCCGTCACGCGGAAGCCCTGCTCGCTTGGCATCAACCACCGGCTCAATGCCTGTCCGCGCAACGGTAGGGCACAGCGGAAAACTACACTTTTTTACCTCATCGGTTCTTAAAAAGCTCATTCTTTCTCATTGTAGTGACTTGCATAACACTGCATAGTGATGTTTACGCTCAATGAGCAACTGAACCGTATGTCATTTTTTAATCGCAGATTAAAGTATTTATTTAGTTTCAGTTTTGTTTCTCTATCAACTTGTCTGTCTGAGGAGCCTTAATCCATTTAGATATCGTATCAATTTGTAGAAAATTATAATTTTTTACAAAACCATTGCTAACATCAGTTGGAAACATTTTGGCTAAAGAAAAAATCAATCATATAAATTATCATATAAATCATATAAATTATTTAAATTCTGTTCGTCATCCCAAATCTCCCTCAGCAAGGTTACTGCTGTGTTCTTCCATGGCTCGCTGCTAATAGATGTGATAGATGCAGCATGTAAACAATCAAAATATCACCAAGGATTCAACACAGATGGGGTACAGAAGATGTGCAGTCAGTCGACTGATCGAACTGCCAGACAGGTCTGCCACAGGATCAGCCGACCGTGCAAAACTGACCAAATACCCAAAACTGCATTAAGAATCTGCAGCCAGCATTATGTTTTTAATTACTGTGTAAACATACGGATTGAGTATTTCTTCCTCATGGATCTTTGTACACGTTTGTTTTTTGGTCCTTTTTTTTTATTTTTATTAAGAAGTTGCTGCTTAAAATAATTTGACAGCGGAACATATGGCGCCTTCCAGTGTGATCATGTTTACTGTGTTCACGAGCAAGAATCCATATGAACATCCCGCTGTTGTGATGATCACGACTTTGGTGGAAGGCTTAAAGCACCTGAATGCCAAGCGTATTGTCTATTCAACACTAACACGAGTTTCAAAGCAGTAAAGAAGCGTGAAAAAAGTGGGTGAGGGTGAGAGCAACGTTATTTGGGATTCATACATTGTTTGAATTTATCCCTATAGCACTGTTTGGATGGGATCTATTTCTTTAGGAAGGTTGAGCGATTTTAATATTGCATGTGCCGATCAGATGTGATTTTTCTTTCCTTACTACAATATTAATAACAGTTCCAAATACAGTTACACATCTACTGTTTATCAGTGTGTTTGTTTTCTCATCATCCCTTTTTTAACATAATCTAATAGTCTCTGTAGAGCTGAGGGGAGTGTGGCGTCGCCTGATAATCCCCTCTGAGGTCATCACTATGAGCAATACCTTTCACGTTACACATAAGCATTTTAATATAAAAATACAAAATAATGCAGCTTTAATAATATTCCACTATAAAACAAAGCACCTTCTGATTGATGTTTGGTTACAGAGAACCAGAGCAAAGCTACCCAGCTCTTCCTGCAATATAAATCCTGTCCAAAGATCTGAAATATCTATTCATAACCTTATTTCTGCTTCACTTCTCCACTGCCATCCACACTGTCTTCAAACCTGTTAGGCAGTTCAGAATTGAGTGTGAGTTAGTCCTCCAGCCTCGGACCTTTCAGTTTTCTGTGTCTCATCAGTAGTTCGGTCTGCGGCGTTATACTTCAACACCCACGACAACAAACACCCACAATGTGCTCTTCCCGTTCACTCAGCTCCCATAGCGATGCTACACACTGCAGGTTGTCACGGCAACTGCCTCACCGGCTGGTGAGTCACCTGTATGTTGCCATGGGAACTGCCTTGCTAGTGACACCCCCCCTCCTTCCCCACCCCCCCTGGCAGGAGCGGAGAGAGGCTACTGTAGAGGCTTGTTTTTGTGTGTGTGTCTTCACGCGTGTCTTGTCCCACATTTGGCTGTTAGATCTCGTTTGTGATTGGCTGCAGGCAGGATAGAGGGGAGTTTAACTGTCAATATACAGTGTAGGTGTGTGTGTGTGTGTGAGCACTGGGAGGTTAGCTGCATTATGTCAAAGCGTCTTTTGGTAGAAAATTGCTCCACTGACGTAAGTGAGCAGTGTGGGTGTTCTGTTTGTTCTCGGCTCTCTAAATACTGTTACCTGGCCAAATGAGAGAGAGAGAGAGAGAGGATGGAGAAGAGAGTGAGAGAGGCATGAGCACATAATGTGGGGAGAGCAAACGAGACAGAAAAACAAAAAGCAAAAGTCAAGAGAAGACAGAAGAGAAGACCATCATATGTCCATGTTATTGCTGAAAATGACAAATGCAGAATGTTGTTGCAGAGAGACAGACTCTAACGGAAGTCTGACACGGAGAGAGGGCAGGTTATACATTCGGTCGACCGAGTTGGAGGGTCGTCTCAGGCTAATCCCTCTACATGAATGTGAATCTGTGACGCAGCAGGAGGGGAAAATCCTGGATTGCTGCTTTGAGCCCAGTCACATGTTCGGCTAACTGCACATGTGTGTGAGTCGGCCTCTTTTTATCTGCCTCCAAGAGGAAGGCTATGATGATGAAGGTACATGGGGAAAGAGGAACTGAGATGAGAGAAAAGAGGAAAAGGGAAGAGCAGAGAGGAGAGACCTGGTGCATTACACTGCAAAAAATGATCCTTCTCGATAAGTCAGCCACTCTGTTATTAAGTCTTAAAAATCTTCCTGTTGGTTATGTTTTGCAAGTAGGATGAGATTATCAAAATGTTTCCAATGCAAATCAACTTCTTTTGATAATGATCAGATGTCATTTCCTTGCTGCTAGTCTGAGATTAAACTTAAATGACACCTGACAAAGAATTAAGTAGAAATGGATAAATAGACGTTTGAAGCGGTTATTGATGATAGCGTAATGGGTTTGTGCAAATGGTAACAGAATAGGCAGAAGGAATGAAAATAGCACACAATTAGTGGAAAAAGCCAAGAAATAAATGTACTGTGAATTGTGTGAAGATGAGTGCAATAAGTTCTAATGTACAAACCCAAATAAATATTTATTTCTGTAGAAAATAAGTGTCTACTTTTAACACATTCGCATTAGTTTCCATGTGGTAAGCTGTTTTTGGCTGACAACTCTGCAGGTATTCACTGTTCTTAACGGAATCTCTTTCTTGAATTGGTCCACAGTGCTGCGTTGGGTGTGGACTTTTAATGGCTTAATAATTTAGCTCTTGTTGTCCCAACTACCACCATACTTTTATTTTGCACACAGAAAATGATAGGCAGTATCGGTAACACATTTCACATTGTGGCAGGAGCTAGAAATACAAATGTGAAGGCATAGGTGAGATTATATTTAAGTGGATGAAAGGTGTGTTCAAATTACTGATAAAAATCTGCGTAAGAAAGTTTAACAACATTAGACTGTTGCTGATCTGAAGTAGCATGTGACCATGTGGGTCTTTTGTCCCCTTTTGACTTTTATACACAGCCTCCAAAAGCCTCCCAGCAGAGGATCAGCTGGTTATCATGAGATGACCACGGTCAGGGTGATCGTGACTCAAAGTTAGAAGGATTAAAATAAGAGAAGAACAAAACATTTGAATCAAAATAACTTGAACTTGAACTTGGGATGGGCACACATTTGGGTTTCAGGAGTTTGTGTCAAGGCTGATGGACCTCAGCAAGTAAAATGTGATGAGGCTGTGATGAGATTCATGATATCAGCAGCAGACATCACAGCGCAGAGACAGCCGAGACAGCCCACAATTATTATTTTTAAGAGACGTTTCTTGAAACACCGTGAACTGCATGTTAAACTCACCTCAGCAGAAATCCCCTCTTGGTTTTAAGAAGAAAAAAAAAGTTTTTTTTAAACTGAACGTGGGACTGAAGGATTAGCCGAGAAGGGTATTTCTTTTTGCAGTGTAAGCCCTGCCTGATATCCACCTGTCCTGTGCTGCTGGCTAGTCGCTGCTGCAGTCTCACAGTTGAGGAAACTGAGACACTACAGCTCTCTCCGACGCCTCGAACAATCGTGGCGGCTTTATCAAAATCCATCTGGTGACTGTCACTCAGCTCAGCCGCTACAGCAACACCAGGGACCTGTTGTTGGTGACACTGCCATCCCAAACTTCCTGCTCTCTCACGTCTTGGCTTCTCGGATATCTCTCTTCCCCAGCTCATTGTCTTTTTTTATTTTACTTTTATCGTTCTTCTCCTTTTGTCTGCCTACAGCTGTTGTCCTGAGATTTTCCACAACCTGTTGGAGGCATCGTCCCACTTTTGGCGCCGCTATATTCATGAAAGATAACATGGGAATGTTAATGCACGATATCCCATCACACATGACAACTGTCATTTCTGACAGTAAATAAATGGAATTCTCTTCTTTATGATGCAAAGCAGTACAGTACAATTTTGTGTGTCTCAACTGCAACCGCTGCAACACTTGGCTACATTTTGTGTGCATGTGGCAGATTGTGGCAAAAACCTGCCGCTCAACTGTTTAGAAACCAAAGATAAGGCCCTTGTTTTAGATTGACAAGCAAGCGTTGTTGTCGGCTCTTCCTAATTCCAATATTACCACTATTACACATGCTTTTAAACCTTCGTCTCACCAATAGGCTTTTTTCCACAGCAGACCTTTTCACTTGTGAATGTAGAAATGATGGCTCTGTTCTGTCACGTGTTCAACATGTGGAGATTGCCACTTTAACTTGGACTTATCCTGCTAAATCCTTAACAAATAACTCCGCATTTTTAATCCGGAAGTGTGCGGCGGAAAGCAGTAGTTCCTCTGTTGTAATCAGCTCCGCCACAGTAGGTTTGAACCACAGGATCCCGGCGCCGACAGCCAGATAGCAGCAACACAAAAGCACTGCAGGTGAGATGCGATGCTGGAGATGGGAAGGCGGGCGGCGCGGTGGTGAGGAGGGACCTGCAGGCGAAGCCGTGCATGGAGCACACAGAAAGCGCAGTGTTGCAATACGATTAGAGCAAAAGTGCTTATTTTCTGCTATCGACCGACTCCTCCCGAGATAAACACACACTTGTCTTCAAACTGGTAAACAAGCCACTGCTGACGTGTACAATATGAAACTACAAACCTGTGTGTGTCTATGTGTGTGTTTGTGCATGTGTGTGTCCTCTACAATACTTCTTTGCTGCGCAGCTCCGTGAACTTTCTTGCGACAAAATAGGTCAACACACAGCTTGAGAACTTGAATTTCCAAGCGATGGCAGCAGAATGGCAACTGTTGCTGGTCTTTTTCTTACGTTTTCATAGTTATTTACAGGAGATTGTCTTTTTGTTTCTCTACACATGGGCTGATGGCATGTTGGCAGTGTGAAGGAGTTTGCAATTCTTTGCAGAGTTAATACCTCAGCGTCTCAGCTCATAACGCTGCTGGTTAATTTAACACCATCTACTTTTATTGAACATTTTTGCATGTCCAGAGGTCTGATGGGGACTGTTCTTTCATATTTAGTCTGCCAACCTTTGAACCTTCACACAATCTAATTAGGTAGTTAATGCAAAATATTTCATGCTTAATCATTGTGTTAATTTTCATTGGCTGCCACCTGGAATATGTTAGAGAAAGAGTCAGCGGTAATATGGTGTTTCATCCATGAGTGAGTTCAGGTCAGCCAGTCACAGGTATGCACACCGCAGCGTTGCTACCTGTAAGGTTTATGAATAAAGTCTCTTGTGTCTTACCCTCCCTCCCATATTACCTTCCACCCTCAATTCTCCCTGGTGGATAAAGCTGTGATGCTGCTGCGTCTTGCGCCATTTATCCCACTTAAGCTCAGAGTGGCTAATGGGAGTAAGTATGACTCCAGGGCTTTGCCATTAAAAAGGTTGAGGCCCATTGACTTGTTTAAATAGAGGCAATAGAGCGTCTTCCTCTTTGACAACCAGGAGACATAAATGTCCCGACTAGAACCGGTTTACACATGTTCACACAGTTTTATGTTTTGTCCACTTTTTTATTTGATTGTTTCAGTTGTACAGTTGTATTTGCAGGCATTTCTAATGCAGGATTAGAGAGACATTTAAAATATGTTTTCTTAAAAGATAAGTCTGCTGTTATTCTACATTTTTCTTCCAAGCAATGTGTTAGACCATCTCTCAATACTTCCGAAATCCTCATTCGGTCTGTGGCGCTCAGCCCCAAGCCCATTGGTTTTTGCTGAAGAAGTATCTTTAATAATATGTCATTTAATTTTTCAAAAAGGCTCAGTAATTTCCTAAAGCGCCTGGGAACTGTAGCTTTTAGCAGACGTTACTTAAATGGGAGGAAATAGTAGGGAGTGTTTTCAGCTGTGGATTTGGCATTCTGTTGAATATTTACAGCATCAGGACGGTGTGTGTGCGTTTGTGTGTGTGTGGGATCAACTCAATATAACTATCCCGATGTTCATGGTAATGAGTTAACATGTCACCCAGTGCAACAGCACTCACTACTACTGAGGCAATACTTGGTAGTAAGAGACATTCATTGTCATTATTCTATATTGCAACTTTCTTGTCTCCTTATTGATTGCGACTTTATTTGTCTCAAAACGTTAACAACAGTTTCTATTTGTTAGTGTATATTGTATGTAGTTCATATTATTTAGATTTTTAATGTTCATTTTTCATTTTGTGTAAAGTAGATCTTCAGAGTGTGTTTAACAGTTGCATAAAAACTGAGTATTTGATCACATTTGAAACATTGTGTTGAGAGCTAAGCGGCAATCTGCACTCTGAAATAGAAGAGAACATGTGAGGGCAACACACACACACACACATTGTCATGTCCCGTCTGTGTGTGTGTGACTGTGTTTCATGTGTTTGTTGTTCCTAGGTCTTGTGGTTACTGCTGTCGTTCTCCGTTTTGGTCCTGTCTCAGCCTCCTTTGTGTCTCCCTGATTGTCAGAGTGTCTTCACCTGTTCCCCTGTGTGCACCTGTGGTCTATCCCCTCGTTAACGTCCTGTGTATTTAAGTGTGTTCAGTTCCTTGTTTCCTTGTGGCGTCA
>JAVQJF010033745.1:0-25678 GCA_036023855.1 Gadopsis marmoratus | reverse complement strand
GGATTTGTTTTTCTTTTTTCTATCTAGTTCATTGTGTTTAGATTGTTTTCAAGACAACATTGTACACGAGTTGAGAATATAGCTCTGCTGGTTTCTGCAAGTCATCCACCTCTACGCCTGGATACGGGCAGAGAAAGGGTTGAAGTCGAGGGAGGACGGCAGCATCCTGTCCTGCCCAGTGAAGCTGGAGCATCCAGGTAGTGGTTCATGGTGCGAGCCAGTGCGAGAACGAGCCCCCAGATTTACACTGTAAATGTAAAAGCTGTGATGATCTATGTGATGGCTGGCTCGTCTGTTCGGCTCTCGTCGTGAAAGAAAACCCCACCTCTGTCCTTTTCTCCGTAAAGTTGGAGAAGGCAGGTAAAGGAAATGGATGGTGTAATGGCTGGTGGATGTGGGGGTTGCCAAGGCGATGACAGCTGCAGTGATGCTGCTTGTGGTGGTTTATTTGTGGTGGAGAGAAATGGAGAGCTATCGGGTGGTGTTGCTTTCCCACACGCTGAGCTGTTAACACTCAGCCGAGGACAGACTCGCCCAGGAGCCATCTGCGTGTGTCCTGCTCTTTGTGAGGAAAAAGAGCCGTGCAGGTGTGCTGAATACCAGAACCTTGAACGTCACGTCCAGGGTTTTCTTTTTTAAACCGTAGTCACGCCCTGTATTCTCCCTGTCTTCGTTTGTAGCAGAAATGTAGCTCATGTAGAGCAGCTCCGCCAGGGCGAGACGGATGCTTAACCTGCCCTGTTGTTGTTTGTCTCTTTCAGCCAAATGACTTGTGAATAATAGCACCACGTCAGGCAAGAAGAATGTATATTTATGATGTGCTCTGTATCTTGCTCTGCTGCAGATTATTTCGTGCTGTAACTAACCATCTGGGACTTTGATGGCCATGAGGTTAGTGTCAGCGCTGCTTGCAAGTGTATCTGAGCTCCACCAGTCTGCTTATGAAGGAGCAGGTCATCGCACACCCACTGCAGCAGGGGGCTCTGCTCTGTTCAAGGGATTTCTTTACATACATACACTCTATAAGCTGTAATCAAGCAAGAGATGTTTATTCTTTCATGTACGCCAGCACACATAACACACACAGTGTGTGTGTGTGTGTGTGTGTGTGTGTGTGTGTGTGTGTATGTGTGATTAGCGAATGTGTACCAAGAAACAATTTGCTCTTGTTGGATTCTCAATAGATGCCACTGTGTTTTCCGCAGCCTAATCAAATTTCACATGACGTTGCCCGTTGGCATGCTGAATGGCCGAGGCTTCAGCGCCCGTTCAGGCCCGATGACTGTCACAGGGGGGGAGACGTCAGCAGAGGGCGAGAACTCCCTGACCGGACATTTGAGAGCTGCATTTTAATGTTGAACCGATTGCAAAGAGATGCATGTTTTGCACTTGCCTTATTAGCAAACGTCCCGCTTTTATGCGGAAATATCAGTTTGCGCTAATTTATTTTTAGGCACTCGACACCTACCTTTTAATCTTTTTTTATTTTAAGCCTATGAGCCAAGCACCAACATCTGTGTCTCAGGCTGAGATGAAAAGCAAAATTTGTCTTTTTCTTTGTCACATAATTCACTTTAAGTGGACAGACGAAAAGGAATAACTCCTCATCAGTCAGTGCCAGCTGACGTTTGCTGTCATTTTAATCTCTTTCCACTTTTTCTATATGTCCTCATCTACTCGCGTAATGATGTGATGAAGTGGACGTTGGGGGTAATTCAGTGGGTGAACATGACCAATGTCTTCCTTTTTATGGCTGTTCAGTCATCCCTGTGAAGTGTGCCTGTGTTAGGGATGGGGGGGGGGGCGGCAGCATTTGGAGCCATAAATATTTGTGATGAATGTCTAAACCGTGGAGTGAATATGAACCACTTTGCTGTATTTGTCCTCCAGAAATACTGACAATATTGATATCATGGTGACAGTGATATGGACTTTAATCTACTGAGGATTAGAACTGAAACAAGAAGTCGGCAACTATTTTGTTAAACAAGCAATTGTTTAATTCACTTTTTAAAACACAAATGCCAAAGACAACTACTTCCTGCATCTCAAATGTGAGGGTTTGCAGGTTTTCTTTGTCTTATGTGTTTGTCAAATATAAATCAGTTTACTAACCAAGCACTTTGAAGATGTCACCTTTTGGTTTCAGGAAATTGTCATGGATGGTCGTCACTATTTTCTGACACTTTATGGAGCAAATGATCAATCAAGCAATCAAGAAAATACTAGTCATATTAAAGGATTTTGAAAAGAATCACTCGTTGCAGCTCTTTAGCTCCTATATGGTTTCTACTGTGTGTATTTTAACATGGTGAGAGGAGGAAACATTCTAATTACAGCCTAACTGGAACAGGCATTTAAGTTTTCATTCAAACACTAAAACAAACCTCCCTCTCACTCTGTTGTGTTAACACGGAGAAAGAGAGAAACGGCGTCTGAATGTGGTCTGTGCTAACTCTTTGACGGGAACTCGTGTCTGGAGGAGCGTGGGTTTCCACTGGGTCAGCTGATGGCTCTCGGGGTGACGTAACTGCTGACGAGCTTTGTCTTGATGGCTATCTTCAAGGCCACAGTGGAAATTGCAACCATGGCAACTAGGTGTCCGTCTGCGAGGCTCGATTCTGCCTCTCAGTGCCGACACCTATTTGTATCCGTAGCAAAGAACATTGACTCCCTCTCTTGTCACTGCGATCCATTAGCTCCCACCTACCACTCTGACTCAGTTAAACTTGAAGTGGCGCTCCTTTCTCACTCTGCCTGCGGCACAGTTTTCCTCTCTCGTAGCGCTGTACGTCATCTCGTAGGCAGGTGAGGTGGATGTTCCTGAATGCTGAATGAGTGCGCCAAAGCTGGCAGCTGAGAGAAGACTGTTATTTTGCCATTTGGAGTAGTTTTTTTTGTTTTTGTAACGCAATGATGTGTCGGTTAAAGAAGAGTATGTTCAAGGACATCCCCTCAGACAGTGGATGAATAATGAAAGTCACTCATTCACTTCTGTCAGCTGACTGCACACACTGAATGGTAAACACACACAGTTTTTCACTCATGCTCACACAGACAGCACTGTGTGTGCAACCAGAGCCAGGAGCTGACACAAGGTTCCTCAAATCTGTGCATTGTGAATGCAGGAACATATGATAAAGTTTTCTTGCAGGCTCTGCCAATTGAATCCTTTCATAGACATGTGGCTGTTCCATAGAGATCTCTCCTGCTTTATCCTGAGCCCGAGTGCTCTTGATGTATTTAAAAATAAAAAGCAGCATATTTTCAAGCACTTCCTACAAGCATAAAGCGTTTCCTACTGCAGAGTGTCAGGGATGAGGGGTGTTGTACTGCTTTTCCAGTCTATCTCTATGGTAATAAGTTGAGTTACATAACCATTGGAAGGGCTTTTCCCGCTTTGCTGCAGAATGGCACTTGCTGTCGACAAAAGACTTAGTTTTTTTTTTTTTTCAGCCTGTTTCAGAGAAGGTCGTCCTGCCTGGGCTTTTTCATAACTCAAAGCTGCTGTCGTTTTGTTACGCCCTCTGTTCTGTCCTTTTCATATTACAAAGATTTCTGTCCAGTGATGGAGGTCAAAGATCGGCTCTGTGCTAATAGGATAATGCCTTACCTTCTTTGCATCTGTCTTTCAGGTGAGGGCTTTGAGCAGAGCCCCATTCGACGGTCCTTCAAGTCAAAGGTTCTGGTGCACTACCCTGAAAGCACAGACAGGAACCCCTTCAATAAAGATGCTGTCAACATGGTGAGCTTTCACATCACACATAAATGCTCTTCTTCAGTGCCGTTCATTTGCTCTCACAGCAATGGAAATGACAAGGAAGGACGAGAGAGGTCTTGTTTGTAGGGAAACTGTTTTCGGGCTCTTTCAGCCAGTGTACATGAATAGTGTTACAAATGACAAGAGAGGAACATGAAAAACATGTAGCCGGACTATGTATCTTATCACTGCCTCGTAGAATATACTCTTTTCTTTTATCTTTTCATGTAAATACAAAGAACATGTTTAGTGTAGCAGGTCAGGATGATGAAAGTCTCAAAAGAATTGTTTGCAGTCAGATGGAATTGAATATATTTTACGGTCACGCTTGCCTTTTACACATATCAAAATCAGCCTTTCGCAGTATTTTATGTTATTTATTTATTTATGGTGTCAGTAAAATGTGTGGTCTTATTAAACATTTTGTAATGTCATTTAAAGGGCGTTTCAGACATGGAAACAACTGCATTTGCCAGCAGCACAAATACAACAAAACATAGAACAAATACCAGCTATGGGATACTCAGTCTCTCAGACGAATACAGTTTCTCATACCCAGTTATTCCATATTTAACAAGGAAGTTGCTTTGTTCAGCAGCTTGTTTCGCGTAATTGATACACTTCTCTCAATTTATGTCAACCATATTTCCTCTCAGAAGATAATTTTTGGCATTGAATAGATTTTACAGATTTAAATTGCCACTTTATTCTAAACCCCATTTTGTGTTTTCTCCTCCTGTTCCTCCTCAATACTTTCGCCTCAGCTCTGCATGCCGAGGGGTCTTTCCTTCCGCACCCAGGCAGACAGGCTAGACACTCAGTTTCACTCATTCACGATGTCTTTTGACGACGGGACACGTTCCTACGGCTTTGTCCACACCTTCTACGAGGAGGTGACCAGTGCTCAGATCATCACTGCCATGCAGACTCTCTACCAGATGCACCATGTGGAGCACCATTCAGCTTCATCCACCTCCTCTCCATCTTCCTCTGCTTCATCTGCCTCCTCGCCCTCCACCTCCAGCATGGACTCGCTTGTGAGCAGCTTGGATGAGTCAGACGCTGAGTCTCTGGCCAGGGTTTCTGCCTGCCTCGGCTGCTCAGGCTCCTTCGATCCAGCACGGGACACTCTGTATGTGTCCAAATCCCTCTGCCTCCTCACGCCGCTCCCCTTCCTTCAGGCGGCTCGACAGTTTTTGTCTCAGCTGCACCAAGCTGTGGCATCACACACAGCCCCACCCCTCCCTTTAGAGAGCTACATCCATAACATCCTGTATGAGGTGCCCCTGCCTCCTCCTGGCAGGTCGTTGAGGTTCCACGGGGTGCAGAGTCCCATCGTGTGCCAGCGACCCGGGCCGGGTGAGCTTCCGCTGGGGGAGTATCCTCTTGGAGAGGCATTCTCCCTGCTGGGTGTGGACAATATGGTGCAATTACTTACCTGTGCACTTCTGGAGACACAAGTCCTGCTTTGCTCTCATGGTAAGCATGCTGTTCAGTTATTAGAATGCTTGAGATGATGCTCACAATAAGACGTTCCCACATTTACTGATTACATCAATGCAAATACAGTCAGGGTAAGCAAATAAAAGGACGATATTAATGTCATTAAGAAGATCAGTTTTAAGATGTGCGACTATGTTTAAGAGCACCCCAATCAAACAAATCAAGAATTTAGCATCACCCACAGCCAACGCAGCTGTTTTAAACATAACAAGATACCGTTAATAACATGACATAAATATAACAACTTGACAAGACATTGTGCAAAATGAAACTAAATATATCAAAATGCATGAAATTAAACAAAAAATACTTTTTTTTGTTTCTTTTCACAATTTACACATCAGTGACCCCACATGTAACCTACGGCAACAACATAACAGATTAAACACTGCAGGGAAACTAACATTGTAACTTAGTAAGTATGGAACAACCTCAGTCATTAACTGGGCTCTGTAGCATGTAAAAAGGTATATGAATTAAATAGTTCAACTCATGTAAACAGTTTAATAAATGTACTTCATCCCTTGAAAATGACTTCTTTCCTTGGTACTCATAGGTGATTCATTCCCTCACTTCTCTCTCTCTCTCGTCTTTCTCGTGTCCTCAGACTACCAGCGTTTGATGACAGTGGCAGAGGGCATCACTACTTTGCTGTTCCCATTCCAGTGGCAACACATCTATCTGCCCATTGTCTCCGCACCCCTACACCACCTCCTGGATGCTCCTGTGCCGTTCCTGATTGGTATCAAGCGCAGAGATGGAGCTCAGCGATCCTCCCTCCACCTACCACATGAGGTGCAGTACAAAACAAGGATCTTGCCTGTAAATGCATCTGCAGGTTCCTGTGTGAGCATGCCAGTCAGAATTTCAATAAACACCCACACAAAAGGATCTAAAAACATTTAAACTGAAACATTCTTCCAGTCATTTGCTGATCCCTTCTGTGCTCCATGCGTGACAATTTGCCCTCTACCCCCACCCCCTCTTTCACGAATCAAATCCTGCATCCGAGATCACTTTACGCTGCATGAATATCTCACTGAAGCCTCTTTGCTCTGCCCCAGAAAGGAGGCTGCAGAACAACAGCTCGAGGGGGGTGATGAAAGGAAAAAATGCAGAGCATGAGAGATCTAGAATAATGGGCCTCGCTGAATAATTAATAGAATTAGGGATCCCCATTTATTTTTTGAGTTATGCAGTTTGATGTGTGGGTGGTCATTTGCAGGGAAGTAGGACCTATTTTTTTTCCCTCAATTCTTCTGAACGTTGACAAGAGCACATTTTGGCTCACGTGGTTTATAAAAAAAACCCCTACACTTAAATGAGTTTTCTTAATATTGCTATGTAGGGAAAATGTATTCATATGTCCTTCAAAACATATGATCTTCTCCTGCTTTTTTTATTTGAATCAAAGAGATGATTCAAAGAAGTGAAGACATATTAAATAGGAGGGTGAAGCTGCACAGAGTAAGAGGATGTCTGCGACGGTCCACTCCACCGAACACCCCCCCCAGTGCCTGAGGTTGCTGTTGAAGGTCATGTTGCTGCTCACTCCGCTGCGCTCCACTGATGCAGACTGTAAATCAGTGCCAATTGTTCTCACAAAGCTCTGTAGTTCATTGCTCAGCAGCATCATGGACACTGTTTTGCATGTTTTTGCTAATATCGTCTGAGGGCTTATCACAGTGAAATGCCAAGAATTTAATAATGGAACGTGAATCTGTATCTTTGATCGTAATTGGATGTTAAAGCTCAGCCCCTTTTTGTCTACATGAGATGTCTCGTTCTCCTACACAGGCCAACCTGTGCTTTGTCGACATTGACAACCGCTGTGTCGAGGCTCCCGAGGATCTTCCCGTGTTTCCAGACCAGACTGATCTAATCCAGGAGCTGAGTGAGGTATTGCTGCGTTTTGGGCTCCCTCCACAGGGCGGTGTGATCACTCAGCCTGCCACTAGCTCCCCTCGCCTGAGCAGCCTGGTGCTGGAGGATTTGATGGAGGACCGAAGGAATGGGAACCTTGGAGGCGAGGAGCTGGCGGTGCTGGAGAGGCTGCAGGCTCTGGCGCGGAGGTGTGGAGGAGGAAAAATGTCAGATGGAGAGAAGACGCTGGGACACGTTTTTGAGGAGGAGGAGGAAGAGCTGAAGGTTGCAAAGCTGAACATTCAGCTGAGGGAGGTGTTTGCTGGACATTTTGCCACCATGTTTGGCAGGTATGAGGAGTTTGTCATCCACAGTGCTCTTGATTTGGACTCCTGGTTGAGCAACCGAGAGGGGACGTTCAGCTTTGACAAGGTACTTCAGTGGCATTCAATGCACAGAGATTGATTGATACATCTAATAAAACTACTGTATTTATGCCAATTATTTCCTCCTATGTTGTTGTTGTGATAAAAACATTATACCTCTGTCCATGTTGAAAGTGTTTGAATGTTGAATGTTGAATGTTTCAGGGTTCCTTCCTCTCAGTCCAGCCTGTGAGCCACTTGCACTTCTTGTCCCGGTTCCTGGAGACATCCATGTTTTCTTCCTTTGTGGATGGGAAGGTGATATCTCGCTGGGCGGACAGAGAGCCACTGCAGCAGCTGTTTGACAGCCGTCTGGAGAGAGAACGACTGTATGACACAGATGAAGAGGACTCCCATAACTGTCACTACAGGAAATGCACCACGCAGTTTGAGTCAGGTACTGTGAAAGTGCTCATGAACAAAAGAGGATTAAGTAAAGTATTGTGACATATGTGTTGTTGCCAGATAAGTCACAAAATAAATACTGAACATGGATCACAAAGCAAAATATGCAACGAAAACAGGAATCTGGCTCAGATGTTACTGTTAATATATCATGGATCAAGACTTTCCAGGTGTCTTTCTCACCTGGAAAATCTTAATATAACTTTGCACATGCACATTGCTGTCAAATTTACATGAAAGTCTATGGAAATGGAGCCGAGATAACTGATTAGTTCGAAACAGTCAATGACATCTATACAATTGAAGGTACTTTGGCATTTAATAGTAACTTAAATGATCCCATGCATTAATTTAAAGAAGCTGTATATTTTAATGACAGCCTACAACAAACCACGACTGACATCAGGATGTTTCACTAGTTTCTTTTTAGCATTTAGCAAAGAAATTGTTCAAACCCTCTGTTGGTAGATTAGAGCAGAATGATGTGATTGAAGTGGATACCAGATTTTCAAGAGGGAATCTGCAAATCTGTCACCATCTGTCCTTCTGTTTGGGTTTATGCAGTGTGTTGATTATGTTGCTTTGCCTTTCCGCAACCACCATTTTTTCTTTCTCTTTTGTAAAAATAAATTGTAAATGGAAATGGAAATTAAGATCAAATAATCTGATAAGTAATTGAAACACAAAAGGGATGGGATATACTCTGATATGAGGTGGTAAAGACGGTAGAGTTAGGGGATTAGAGAGGGGTGAACTAGAGGATTTGGTTGGGGATGAGCAGTATACCATATAAGTGGAGGACATTCATGTAAATGTTAGACACAAGTCCTGGAAATGTCTTTTATCATCACTTTCATGACTCATCATGACTCATCATTTTATCTACAGTAGGTACACCTGTTGGATGTTAAGCATTGCTGTGTTTGTCTCTGCAGCTCAGGCCATTGAGCGCAGGCTGCTGAAGGCTGACCACACAGCCATACACCCCCACCTGCTGGACATGAGGATTGGCCAGGGTCGTCACCAGCCGGGCTACTTCCCTAAGCTGCAGGCTGATGTGCTTGTACAAGGACAAAACACCTACAAGTGAGCCTTTTGTTTTCTGCTGCTGTTGAGTGAGAATACATTAGAACAGTGATTCCCGACCACAGGTACTTGTAACCCAGGCCCAGGGGGTACATGGAGTAACGTTTCCTCAACTGATTTGAAAACATATATTTCTGTGACTAAACCAACATTTCCACATACATTAGGAGGAAAATAAACATCCAAATGGGATACAAATTGGTGTGACTCTAATCTTTTGTGATGTATTATCACAATAAATAGTTAACCTATAGCTAAACATAATTTACAAACTGTTGTAATAGTTATCTAAAAGTAATAGGTAAATAGCTGCAACAGTATTTACAAATTTACAAACACTTGAAATAGGAAGCCAAAAGAAACTGATACACGGGTAAGATATTAAGATAAAAGTAATGGATAAATAGTTTAATAGCTAAAGATAATGAATAATTGAATAAATGGCTGAAAGGTCCTTCTCCTACCACACCAATTGGTAATAGTACACATGTGATTTAAAATGACAAATTATTGTAACAATATCCATGTTTATGTAGGCAATAGAAATAAACACATTTTGGAACATGACAGGATTCTTGAGCTCATCTGAAAGAGCTGTGGGAGGTCAGACAATAAAAGATGGGAACCACTGCGTTAGAATACCACTAGTTGCCAGGGTCTACTTTATTACCTATCAAAATACACACACGTGCTTTAAATACAGAAACGCACACTTGGAATTGTGAGTTTTATTCTGCTATGTTATCAGGTGGTCCAGTCGCGTTACAGCATCACGCAGGTCCGACCCCAAGAGATCAACGGTAACCGAACAATCAGGAGTGGACAATGAACAGAGACAGGTACTTTGATGTGTTCAGACACACACACAGGCAAACACACAAACCTTAGGAGGACTGAGTCTGATTTATTACCTTTTTGTTTATTTAACAGAAGCACACATTTGCGAGGAAGACCCTCCGCCACTCTAAGCTACTTGACGCGTCGCCTCAAGCTGTCGCTCAGACTCACAGGGAGTTTGTTGACGGGCTGCTGAGCGAGTGTCGTCTGAAGGTGAGCGCTCCATCTGTGTGCTTATGGAGGCACTGATTTCTTAAATTGTCATTCAAGGTTAATGCGAAAACATGTTCTGTTTTTTTAGACCAAACGGATGTTGATGGAGAGGATGGGGAAGGAGAGTGTGGAACTGGGTCAGGGAGAAGCCAACATCACAGGCCTGCAGGAAAACACACTCATCCATGGTCTGTGTGACCTACTGGAGAGAACCTGGGGCCACGGTCTGCAGCTGAAACAGGTCAGACACTCAGACACATAACATGCCTTATCAGCTCAGACCATCTGGACCTGTGTCCCCATGTAAACAAATTCATATCATGCAGAGAGATGACTGTGTGTTTTATTCTGAACAGGGGAAGTCTGCGCTTTGGTCCCATCTGCTTCACTACCAGGCTGCCCAGTGGAAGACGGAGACACCAGCTGAGTCTCCAGGTCAGAGCACAACCCGACTGTTGAGTTGTTCTCACGTGAATCACTGAGGTGACAGTCAGATGATCATTGGTGTTTAACTTCCTGTCTGTTCAGGGTCTAACGGTTTGGACCAGAGAACATCTGATGATGGCACTGTGCTCCTGAGAGGATCTTTAATACAGGATATGAGGTAATGACCGCAAACATACTGCGATGCTGGAAAGAGTGGTGGTAAAGGGCATGAAAAGCTCTGTTTGTGTTTAAGGTCGATGTTTTATGAAAAATGCAGATTAAAACATTATCTTTGCTGCTTCATTTCCTCTTTCAAATAACCAATATTTTGGCTGAAATTTAGATGAAGACAAAATCTTAACATTTTAATACTAATGTACTACACATACGTTGTATTTCCAGCATTTTTGTTCTGTTCTTGTGGGGTCATGAGGTTATATTTCTTGGTCGCAGGCTTTGATTTTTCTAGAAAATGAAATTCCTAGAATAGTCATTAGATACTATGTTATGAGAAAAGGCTGAGCGTTGGCGCTTGTTTTTCCCTGTTCATGCCAGTCTGTCTGTTGTCCTTCCAGGTTTATCCAGGCCGTGAGTGAGGGTCTGTCTGAGGTGGGTCAGGCTCGGACTTGGATCCACCTGGCTCTGGAAAAGAAAATGCTGTCCCAACACCTCAAACTGCTGCTGACAAACCAGGAGCTGCTCAGGTCAGAATTCACTCATAATTGACCTAATGACAAGCAGACACAATCTAATATTTCAAGTCCCATGACTTTCTTCTTTTCCCCTGACAGGCAACTGTATAAACCTCATGCGTTCCTGCTCTGCGAGGAAGAGAGGGAACAGTTTTTGTTCCACCTGCTCTCTCTCAACACTGTTGACTACCTCTGCTTCACGCGCGTCTTCGCCTCCATCAGTAAGTCCTGCAAACTCTAACAACAAAGTGGTCGAATTTACTGGCAGCTTCGTAGTTTTCAAGGACGCTGAAAGTTTGCTTCACCCATCTCCACCCCACTGGCCTCATATACTTGAATCGCACCCAGTATCCCATGGATTCACACAGACCCTCTAGACCTCAAACAATAGATGTTAAAATTGCCCCAATGCTGTGAAAACCTTGTATCGAGTATTGTAAGAAGGAAATTACATGAATGTATAAAACTTTGCTCTTGTGTCTCTCCAGGTATTCCATACCGTGTCGTTATTATTCCCATGAAGAAGCTGAGCATTGCGATGGCAACAGTCAACCCTTGGGTGTGTGTATCAGGAGAACTTGGAGATTCAGGAGTTAGACAGATCCCGAAGAACGCGCAAGAGATTTTTTTCCAGGTTTGTATACACTCCAACAGCAGTACGGTCAGCATCACGTCCGATAGAGACGCATAGCTACACTTACTGTGCTCTTTTCATTTCAGTGCAAGAACCTGGGTAGGCTGAGTACTCTGCAGCTCGGGCAGGAGAACTCTGGCTTGCTGGCCAAGTGTCTGATTGACTGTGTGATGGTGTATAATGAGATCACTGGCCACACCTACAAGTGAGATTCTTACTCTGACCTTCACCACGCTACACTAGCTGAAAAGAACAGATGGCCCTTACTTACACCATGTTTTTACATTGGCTATAATAAAGCACGGCGTCTTCTTGCCTTTCAGGTTCCCATGCGGCCGATGGCTGGGGAAAGGCGTGGGTGATGGCAGCTTGGAAAGAGTTCTCATTGGTCAGCTGGTGTCGCCTGGTGGAGAGGAGGATGCTGGAAGGTGGACAGGGACACCTCCGGAGTTGGCGTCTCCTTCTCAGAGTATGCGGACAGTGCTGGGATCGCTTGGCAGCCGAAGCAGTACGTACTGACAAAGAACACATTCTTTTAGTACAGTAGCTGACCTACTTGTTCGTACGCTCACTATAATATCAGATTCTGCTCCTGTTATCACCTTTGTATTTTAGTCCCTTTCCTCCTCAATATTTGTCATTATTCATCCTTGTGTTTCTATTTGTAACTATTTGTGATCTTTCTTGTCAGGATTGCTGTCTGTTGAAGTACAAGAGGACATGAGGGAGGCAGCAAATAACCTTGTTAAACACTTCCACAAACCCGAACAAGAGGTATGTGACCGTCATAGTGAGTGTGTCCCTCCGATTCAGCTCCTACCTTAATTTATGTTGTGTTAGACTGTCAACCTCCTGCTTGTGTTTTTAATTTTTTTATCTCTAACATGGTTAATTGCCCCGGCTTTGTCTCATTTGTGTATCCGACTAGCTTCGCTCATCCCAACAGCAAGTTAAAAGCGCTGAAGAGACAATACGGATCACTTCACTTTATCTGTAATGGGCCGCTACTTCATTGTAGTAACATCTATTGTGCACAGGCTTTAGTATACATGCATTTGCTCTGTTTACTTTCTCTTAAAAAAATGAAAGAAGAGTCTTTTAGATTAAAAAATAAGAAAATAGTTTTCTGCTGTGGTGGATTTTGTCCTTATGAGGGGATATACTGAAGTTGAAAGGAGAGCCTGTTGCTTGCAGTGTCTCTTTTAACGCTGTTGCCATTTCTCTCATTCCAGAGGGGGAACTTGACTGTCTTGTTATGTGGTGAAGGAGGTCTGGTGCTTTCCTTGGAGAAGTTCCTCCTGCACGGCTTTAGATCTAACCGTCTTTTCCAGAGGAACGTGTTTGTTTGGGACTTTGTGGGTAAGTTCTGGGAGTGTGAGTTTATTAAAAGTGATGTTTTACTTCTCGCTGATGTCTGTTTCCCGTCTCCATCTAGTGGCAGTGAATATGAATTTCGCATATCAAATTGCATGCAACAAAGCACGATTGATGTATTTTGTTAACAACCAGTGTTGCACCCTCTATCTCTAGTGATTGTCTTCTACAACCTTATTTTTCCTTATTGTCAGTATATTAATAAGTTATGAACTGACAATATGACCATCCCTTTCCCACAGAGAAGGCAGTGGTTTCTATGGAGACAGCTGATCAGATTGCTGACCTGCATGGATCAATACTGACAAAGGGTCCGCCTTGCGACTCTCTGTGCCACTACGTCACCGCCATCAATGCCTCGCCACGAAACATCGGAAAAGAGGGCAAGTTCCAGCTGTTCGTCTGCCTGGGAATCAGGTGAGTGGCCATAACGTTGAAAATGACAGTTTAAAAACTCAAATGAGATGCAAAGAAGGGAAAGGAAAAATGATCCTAAAACACCTTGGCACATAAGGACAAATCTTTAAATATGAAATATTTAAATAGACACCATCCACTTTCCTTAAGTGGCTGGGGGTGTAATAGGAGCCACGGGTGAGAAAAAGGTAATTACAAAACATTTACAGAAAGATGTAACGGTACATATACAAAAGGGACTATAATCCAGCAGTAGGTTTATAGTTGGACTGATAATAATGTAATTAATCCAATGTAATAAGTCTAACACATAGATGTATGATCCATATTTAAACCAGAAATAGGGAGCGAGTTTTCTTCCCACTGGAATCTGTGATTTTTAAAGCATCCTGGTCATATGATATTGTGTTGGGAAAACGTGATATAGTTTCCTTCCTGAGGCCCAGAGGAAGCAGCCTGCAGCACCAGTACACTCAGAGGGTTTCTCACACTGAAGCATTTACATAACATACAGTTCAGGGAGGGAAAGAGTCAGCCTTTGTCTTCATTCAAAAATCATTCAAATTGCTTTTAAATCATAATTTTAAAACATTTAACACTTTGTTGTGTGTTACTGCTATTCTTTACTTACAGAAACTGTAATGAATGAGTTGTTTTGACCAGGAGGTTCTGTCTATTTATTACCCTGTGCGCGCGTCAAGAAAAAGAGCATGATGGGAAGTGTGGCATTGTCAGTGTTGTACAGGAGTGGATGTTCAGTAAAGTTGCACAGAATAAGGAACTCACGATGTTGACTCATTTTGTAATTGGAATATTCTTTTGTCAGTCAGATAGACGTCTACAGACATTACAGAAACTGCTTGTGTCAAAAGAAGCCCTGATCAGTGATGGCTTTGATTGATGAGATAAACTAAGTTATTTACTTTGCGGCCTCATTTCCTCTTTCAAGGAACATAAATACACATTTTGAAATTGAGCTTAAATTTATTTCAGGTAGAAAAATAATTTCTGTTTAGATTTCACTGTTGGAGAAATCCTTGCTTTCTCTCTCTCTCTGCACCAACAGTCAGAATCAATAAAGATTGGCTTAAATCAAATATAAGTGGTATAGTTGGCTGAAATGTCAAATCACACAGTATAATTATTTAGACAATTATCGTGCTAAGATTGTTAAGTGCGAAGAATGTTGGAATCTCTGTGATTCAACATGTTGAGGTGTGAACTGTCAAATGGGTTTGGGTCCAGTCGATAAGTTAGGTCACATGTTGTCTTTTATTTGTTTTAATCCTTTTCTATTTCTCCATATTCTGTCAGTTAAAGCAAACCGTTTTAAAACTGTAAGAACAGTTTAGCAATATATTTAAGGTGTATTGTGTCCAATGCCTGTAACATGGTCATTTTAAAGAGTTAGTTCTTGTGTTTTGTGTGACATGTTTGGACTGACATTGAATGAACTAAACGTTCGGGATAATAAACACTGAATGCATATTAGCATCTGGTTTGAAAGCTATTTCAAGAGAAAGTACATGGAGCCAGTTCTGTCTTGCAGTCTGCTAACTCACCTTCAATTAAATAATAAACTTCATCAGGTATTTACGGGACCATTATTGACCATTGACCTGTTCCTCTTGGCAGGGACCTGCTTCTGTCGCAGTGGCTCCCCCTGCTGGCAGAGTGTCCCCTGACAGCACGGACGTACGAGGAAGGTGCTCTGCTGCGGGACCATGCTGCTGTACACTCCCTCTCCCGCATCCTACACACACTCAATGAGTTTACCATCACCCTGGAGACTGCACTGGTTAAAGGAGTTGACCTCTGACCCCTGATGGATAACCATGGAGGTCAGCCCCTGCTCTGCAACCTACTGCAAGAATGCTGATGGGTTAAAATATTCTTCTTTCCATCTGCAGGAAAAAGGCAGTACATTCAGACACTTGGGAAATGGGACTTAATTATAAAGGACACAGGACTAGATGAAGTCACTGGCAACTCGAGCTCCAAACATTTGACCTTGTTCACTTATGTAAATGTCTTATATACTGTATTTGCTTCAGGAAATAGTCAGATTTTTCCTATGCTTGTTTACACTGTGAAATGCCGTTTCCTCCCAGGAGAAATAGAGACATTCATAATCTGACATCTACAGTAGATATTTTCACAGCTCACGTCACTTCTGACCCTAGGACAACTATAACTCTCTGTACTGCTGTATTGCTTGCACTTGAATTTTAAACTAAGCACATGCATGGCCAAAATCTGTTTGTATGTTTTATGTCTTAGTGTGTTGTGATCTGAAATATCAGGACTCAGGCCTTACTATATAAACATTATTTCTGGACTTCATTGGATATCTTAGATAATATACTCAAGAATCATGTTCCCACTCTATAATATGTTACAAAATGTTATGTTATTATGCTCTTGGAATACTGTGTAGCATCTCGCCTGTTTCTCATTGTTTATTTCAGTTTTGGGTCACATGCTCATGAAATTCTCAGTTGGTGAAACACTGACACCAAATTAATGTCCTAATTGTGTCAGTTCAAATAATCTTTGTCAGAAAGCTTCTCCCCCTCTCTCATTGTAAATATTTTGCTTCATTAGATCTTTGATAGAGTTGTGTCCATTTGTTATTATGGTGTAATTAACTTGTGGCATATTTTTCTGTATAACGGCATCTTGTTAGTGTCTGTATAAAACAATAGATTCCACCATGGACACACTTTACAGATTATGTGGATAATAGTCATGCTGTTTGTTTCTAAACTGTTCAGTTGTCCTCAGACAATGAATGGAGCACAGGTTCTTAAACACTAGCTATTATGTTGATATCAAATTTAACTTAACAATTGAAGAATGATGAAAATACTGTGTCCTGTACTCTCCTGCAAGCACTACCCACAATGACCAAGCCTCTTTCATTTAAATACAGGTTAGAGAAAGCAATAATGAATTACTTATGAAATGTGTTGTCAAAGATTAAAGTTAATATTGACATAACTGACATTTCTTGGTATTGTCTTTGTTTGTGTAGTTCACTCAAATCTGTGATGTTTGAAAGGATATGATACAATGCTTGCATAGTAAAATTATTTTCATTTGCAAGACAAATTCACTGCACTATCACTACACGGGACTAATTGCATCTGATGGGTACAAATAGTTTTCCAAATGCAAGCTTCACCACCTACTGTATGTACGGTGTGTTTGGCTGTGCCCTCTGACAGCAGCTCCTTAAATCAGTTTGAGGATGGTGTCGGCAGTGTCACAGACATTACACCATATGAACCCAGTGATGCTGAAATGTTTTATTAAGACTCAGGGAGCAATCTTTGAAGACAAACTCTGAGGTGCCTTAAATTACATTATGGTGCGTGGCAAAGGGTAGAGAATAACGAGAACATTGCTAAGTTATTGGATTGCATTAATAGAATTGCATTTTATTTATTTTGACCCATCTATAATTCCAAGGCTCCATAATAGCCATGTAGTAACTCGGATTATCCCCAATTTTATTTGCAATCAGTGGGCAGCATCCTAGTAAATGTTATCCAACCGGTGCTGTTCTGTTGGGATGGTGGGTTCGCTACTCACCGAAACCGATGCAAGCGGTTGTTCGCCCTAAACTGACCACTGGATGGGAGCCATGTTTTGCCCGTCTTTTATTTAGCCCACCACTAATCGGGTCTCTTGTCACGCAATTCCAATCAACAAAGCGCATCTCCCTGCTAGACGCCAAGCCTCCCGAGAGCCGCAGGCCTCCAGACGGGCCATCTGCCGCCGCGTAGTAAACCGACAGGCCCCGCCCCTTCGCGTACTGTCTCCACCGCGCCATAGCAACCGGGGCCGAGCCCCCTGTTCCCGCGCAATGTTCCCGTCCTTATAAGGCCAGTAGAATGCAGACGCACGGGCACGTCACGCGCCGTTTATGTAAATAGTTTGATTGAAGAAAAGGAAAAATGCCTTCTGCCCTGCTCTGAAATGGAGGCGTGGATACGACGCATGCGCACTGCGTCCACAACTATCCAGTCCCGTCCAACAAACGCAGACGTCAACAAGGGAGCGGGTTTACTGATGCGGGTTCATTTTCATAATACTCGCATCGCAGCGACGCGCTTTTTGGGGACTACTTTGTGTATCAGCTTCGCGCAACTTGCAGCAAGGTAACGAACGCAGCCGTCTCGTGTTGGTTTAGTCGGGTCTGAGAAGCTTCGAGGGTGTTTAAAGTCTTCGCTACGCCGTTCGGAGGTTTAATTCAACGCCAGCTTCGAGTTGTCTCACACCAATTGCTGTTTGTAGGCCTGCTGCTGCAGCAGCCCACCGCCTGGGTGGTCCGCTCGGTGTGCAGCGCTCATTCTAAACACTTTGAGTGACCGGGCAAAGTGGAAGGGGGCCAAAAAAACCGCGGAGGTGTGTTGAGTATTGTGATAACGGCCTTCGCATGCAACGAGCAAAGGCTGGCTGTTATTATTATTGTGTGTGTGTGTCCGTGCGTGGCTGTTGAGGAAATCACTCTTTTTTTTTTTTTAAACCGCTGCCGAAATCCGCCTAAAGTCGGTCCCTGTGTGCGGAACGGGTCGGAAACACACTCTTCTAAACGGCATTAGTGCGCACAGTGCGCCCGCAGCCTCCGCTGCACACAATCCGCCAAGTTGACGCCTCACGCCCACCGAGGAGTCTCCGCACGCGGCCGAGGCTGTCAACAAAACAGCCTCCGCAAACACACAACTGTGTGCGGACGCCGTCTGAAACAAGAGCTTGGGCTTAAATGCAGTTTGGCGTAAGGAAATAGTGCAAACGCCGAGTTTGAACCGGCCGTCGCTGCGAACTTCGTGCACATGTAGTTGGAAGGAGGACCGTTGCAGTGACGCGGCGGCGGAATAACAAAAGAGTAAAGATCAAATTACACGGTTGTCCGCGGACGGCTTTCGTTTCAAAAGAGGAAACGAGGTATTTTGCTGTCGAAACGTGTTTCGCCTCAAGTTTATCTCGCTACGCAAAGTTAATGTTGGGGGGGGGGGGGGCATCGTCGCGCAGAGGACGGTCATCCTAAAATGGGTGCGCATGAAGCAGGTCGTGTGGCGGTGCCATGCTTCCTCGCTGGAAGTGGGCGGCCAAACTGGCGACTTGCACTTTTCTCTCCCTCTCTCGATTAAAAACAAGTGCATTTCTCGGCCTGCTCTTTTATTTTCAAAAGCGGAGGCGTTGCTCGCGCGGGCCCTCGCCGTTTTCGGGAGGAATTTTACAGTTTACTTTCAACGTTGCAGCTTTTGCGGAAGACCGCTCCACACCCCCTTCCTTCCCCACACGTCCTCCGCCTTTGAAGCGTGTTGCCATGTTGAGTTGCGTCACGTACTGTATTCTGCTGCAGAGATCGTCTGCACGTTACAGATGAGACACGCGGGAGGGAAATGGCCGTACATACTCCAGAATACATGCACCGGGTTGTTTTTAATGAAACACCTGCGAAATTGCACATTTTAAATTGGTGGTATAGATTTCAGGAGACCCGTGTGATCATGTGTTAAATTTTGGTTGTTATTGCTGACTACTCACATTTCACCTATTTAATTTAAAAGTATATTTATACGATGTCTGACTCAAAATTCGATGTATGATTTTTTTTTTGAAGCACTTCTCTGGTTAGATAGTTATAACTTAATTGGCTTAGTATCATATAGGCTACATGGATACATTTTCATGAACGTTTTTACTTTGAAATCTGGCTGTTGTTATAGGCCCTACTTTGCAGGGCTGGACGTATGCTATTTTACAGACTTTCATCATAATGCTATGATACATAGACTAAAGATGTATTTAATAAGGCTCTGCATCCTTTTTCATTTTTACACACTTAACATGTTAGATTTCTTACTGCTGAAAATGAGTTCCAGTGGGATTTTTCTCATCGACTCTTACTAAACGACTTGTGTTATTTCCCATACTTCCACCTTCAGCCATGAGACAGTTTTCTGGTTCTCATATTTGTTCCCACGTTGCCGAACCTTAAGTGGTATCTGATATAACTAGCAGAGTGGGGGTTCATACATGTTTGCTGCTCTGTGTTTGCTCTCTGTGGCACCGCACTGTCAGAAGACCCCGAGGACTGATGGCAAGAAAAAAAAAACCCCCAGTCTGGGGGGCGCGGCTCGCAGTTTTGCCGCAGTTCAGGTCTACATGTGCTGCGGAGATTAAATTTTGCCTAGCAACATAAATCATAATTCCTCTGCATAATCGGAACGCTTATTTCATTGGGAGCGATTGCCCGCGGACACATGCATTTTATTTTTTTTGCATTTCTCTGGCAATGCATCCTTATATTTTGTAGTTTTTAATACGAGCCAACAATGAATCCTCTGCAGCCTGGAGGATCGCACTAAGTGCGTGCTGGTATTTTTGAGTTTCCAAAATGAATCACGTGAATCGTGCGAGTGCAGCATGGTGACATGATCCGTCTGACTGTTGACCTACTTCCCCCCATGTGGGTCAAAGCGGAGAGATGCTCCCAACAAAATCGCTTTCCCTGGATGTTTGTAGTGCTCTCTGATCGTTCTGTATTAATTCACATTAGGCTAAACTGAATTGCTACAATAAAGCACCACCTGAGCCACAAATGCACAGCTGCTGTAGTTCACACATTATGCACACGGACGAGAGCCTGAAATTTAAAGTTGTTGGTTTCCCCCCCCCCCTCATCTTTTTGCAGATGTTTGGCTTTCATAAGCCAAAAATGTACAGGAGTCTGGACGGCTGCTGCATCTGCCGAGCAAAGTCGTCAAGCTCTCGTTTCACGGACAGCAAGCGGTATGAGAAGGACTTCAGGAGCTGCTTTGGGTAGGAGGCACCGCTGAACACGTGGGCTTTGGAGAGAGACATTTTTTTTCCTCTGTCGTTTCTTCATAACTATAATTGTCTTGCAGAATGAGTGAAACACGATCTGGGGAAATCTGTAATGCCTGTGTGCTCCTGGTGAAACGATGGAAAAAGCTACCTGTGGGAACCAAGAAGAACTGGAACCATGTGCGTTTGGATCTCCAGACTGATCTTAGTTGAGCCGTTACTTTGTCGTGGTAAAATGTCTAAAATGATGTCATTCCTCGTTGCTCCACACAGGTTGTTGATGCCAGAGGCGGTCCCAGCCTAAAGATAACTTCCAGGCCCAAGAAGATAAAGTCCATCTCCAAGAAAGCCCGGCCGAGCCAGATCAGCAGGCTGCAGAAAGAGCTGAAGAGAAACAGTGAGTTTCGTCATTCAGTCACAGTTTCACATTTAATGGCAATCACTCATTTGTTCCTTAAAGAACGGATTTTCTGACATACCTCCCACATAAGTCACATCTCATCGTCTGGTTTGTTCTGCCCACCAGATTCAGATGCCCATAGCACCACCTCCAGTGCCTCTCCGGCTCAGTCTCCTAGTTACAGCAACCTGTCCGACGACGGCTCAGACACCGAGCTCAGCCCAGGGTCCAGCCGCTCCCCCGTGTTCTCATTTCTGGACCTGACTTACTGGAAGAGGTAAGTGCAGCACCAACACCTGTTTGATCATTGAAACATTATTTAAGATTTAAAACAACACATTGCAGCTCGTCATTGACATTAAGTATATATTACAGTATTACATGAACAAAAGAGCCCTTTTTTTGTCCGAGTAGTTCGATTTCACATGCTCAAAATGTAAAAGGTAATAAAATAGTCCTCCCATACAGGTGTTTTCACTTATGTTGGCTGAGTAGACTGTGTGGGCGTGTACAGGCTGTGCTTCATTGACAGCATTGACAGGTCACACCTTTATCATTCTTACTGGTTCACAGTTTAGTGACATCTTCCACCTGACTGGAGGTCTAATCAGGCAGGCTAATTGGAAACACAACTGTGTGGGTGTGGCGAGCTTTTAATGTGGTGCATTACAATTAGGTTTACTTACGTTTGGGTCAAAAGCAAACTAACATGATGTGCGTCACACCAGTTGACTAAAGATGGTGGCACTGTTAAATAAATTTTTACTGCTAGTAAATACACTTGAATGAATATAGTGTGTCATGTTTCACCTAGGCAAAAGGTGTGCTGTGGAATAATCTACAAGGGGCGCTTTGGGGAGGTGCTCATCGACCCCCATTTGTTCAAACCATGCTGCCGCAACAAACAACGGCAGCAGCAGCATCCAGAGGAGGAGGATGAGGAAGAAGAGGAGGAGGATGAGGAGGAAGAGGTGGAGGTAGAGGAGGGCCAGGTCGGCGTGGATGTCAACGGGCAGAAGTTCCAGACGGAAGAGGAAGTGAAGGAGGCGCCAGCATGTGAGGGAAATGCAGAGCCTGCTCAGCTCTGTGTTACCGTGACAACACCTCCAACCAGGAGTGGGGCGCTGGTGGAGGAAGGGTGGTGAAGTCAGACTTCCCCCTCCCCTGCCTTGCACTCATCTCTGAAGAAATCTTGAGGTGCTGTTTTTTTCTCAAGCACTTAGAGAAAGAAGTTGCCTCAGACTGCCTTCAATCATAAAGCAGCTGAAAATCCTTTGGTCTTCTCCATAAAAATGTCAGAGGCTTGTTTATTATTTTTCAATGGCAACTTTTGGACTGTTGTGTTGTTATTATTATTTTGTATTTAATATTCTTACCATCCTGACGATGGACCATCATCTGTGGTGTTTATGTTCTACTTTATATGAAATGCTGGAGCTCTAGTTTGCTGGTACATTTAAAAGGCTTTATTCCAAAACGCAATAGATCCACTTACTTACAGAAAAAGGTGCTACTTTAAATCACCATCACTCACCATTTCAAACATACAGATGAACCCTTTCTCAATGTGGATATTTTATAAGCATATATGAGATGACTAATATAACGGAATTAGTTTTGCTTTCCTTGGAAAGAGTAGATATCTCTTTTTTTGAAATGGTGGAAATGTCGTTTTGGAATGAATGACACTTTACGTTGACAGAGCACAGACCTGTACAGTAGCCCTTGTGTTTGTGTCTGTTCACATTGACATTTACTCCTATCAAAGAGTTTCTGTTTGTACACTAGATTAGCGTCTCTGTGTGCAAATACGTATGTGGGTCCCATTTTACATAAGGCCTATTCACAGCTTCAACAGCAAATACACCAGCCTTAATTAAATGTTACAGACAGTGGTAGTGTTAACTCTGGATTGGAAAAAAAAAGGGACAATAGTCATATTTATTGTGGCCTCAGCGACACATAGTGCATTTTGCATGAATGGCAAGCCCACTCATCCAAAAGACCTGATGATCTGATGTATGAGTCTACTAAAATTGCATGGCCTTATATGAACTGCAAAATCTTACTTTTATTTTTTTGGATCCATTTCTCTGAAGTTTTAACTTATTTTTATATGTAAAAAAAAAAGGAAAGAAAAATAGAAGTGTCTTTGGATAATAATACTACACAATACAACAGCAAAACACAATCGGTCTATAGTCATTAAGCAATATCAATATCATTGATTTCCATCATTCCTGGATCAGTATATTGTAAAAGACGTTATACAAGCTGAAATTCTATGCCATTGCCTCTTATATACCACAAATGTGTTGTGATATACAGCCTAATATTACCTTATTTATCAAACGAAAGCCAAAGCACATTGAAATTCACCCTATGTCAAATCAATGCAGGTTTTCCATGGACACATGTGCTTGTCCGAGGTCAGTTGTATGTATGTTACGGTATTTTAAAAACAACACTAATATGAAATTTCATACATGTGATGTTGTAGTTGGGAACAGGGGGTGTGTTATGTACATAAGGGGCTGGGTGAGCTGTATGGCTCTTATACTGTATGGGTTTCATTATTTATTTCATATTTATTTGACTCACTGCATCTCCGCTTAGAAGTGTAAAACTTTTAATTCTTTTCATCTCTAGCTTATATGTCGTATGGTTTTGTACATCAGAAATCGAATGTAATTCTCACGCAGGCTTTGTTTAACATTGCGTGGAATTACTGGTTGTCAATATTTGTGAAATGTTAAGTATTTATTTACTCATGAGTTGAGTTGCGTGCAACCGAACTTATTCTGTACCATCACTTTGGGTCATGTAGACTGAAACGACTGATAGACTGCTACCAAACTGTGCTTTTCCCCTTTTAGCCTGTAGCTTAAACATGTTACAGAATAGTAGGATACTTAACTCTAGACTTGCATGTACTGTTGCTATGCATTTACTTAGCTTACAAGTTAGACGAAGCAGTTTTGTATTTTTTATACACCATGTACTTTTTTTACATGTCCCTTAATAAAAGTAATTTTGTGAGTTTTCTTGAAGACTGGAGTTACTGAATTTATTGGTGTATGGCGAGTAGGTCGATACAAAAGAACTAATCGGGATGATCCAATTAACCATAAAGAAATATCTGGGATTGTTTATTTTCCTCAAATACCTACTTTCATGATGGTGACACATATGTATACTGTATTTACCATCTGATCAGAATCTTTCCAGATTTCTACAGGAGGTTGTCTACATCCGGGTTTTATAAATTATGACTTTTTTATTAATTTATATAACACATATATATATATATCATAACAAAGTTATCTCATAGCACATGTTCATACACTGAGCAGTCATAACATCATGACCACTGACAGGTGAAGTGAAGAACACTGGTTATCTCGTTACAATGGCACCTGTCAGTGGGGGGGATATATGAACAGCAAGTGAACATTTTGTCCTCGAAGTTGATGTGTTGAAGCAGGAAAAATGGCCGGGTGCTTATGCGTCGCTTACCTGGGGAAGACATGGCACCAGGATGCACTGTGGGAAGAAGGCAAGCAGGTGGAGGCAGTGTGATGCTTTGGGCAATAATCTGTTGGGAAACCTTGGGTCCTGCCATTCATGTGGATGTTACTTTGACACGTACCACCTACCTAAACATTGTTGCAGACCAAGTACACCCCTTAATGTAAACAGTGTTCCCTAATGGCTGTGGCCTCTTTCAGCAGGATAATGTGCCCTGCCACACTGCAAAAATGGTTCAGGAATGGTTTGAGGAACATGAGAGTTCAATGTGTTGACTTGGCCTCCAAATTCCCCAAACAAACAAGTCCGATCCATGAAGGTCCCACCTCACAACTTACAGGACTTAAAGGATCTGCTGCTAACGGCTTGGTGCCAGATACCACACCTTCAGTGGACTAGTGGAGTCCATGCCTCGACGGGTCAGTGCTGTTTTGGTGGCAAAAACGGGACCTATGCAATATTAGGCAGGTGGTCATAATGTTAGGGCTGATCGTGTATAGAGCAGGTCTATTCAATTCAATTCAATTTTATTTATATAGCACTATATCATAACAGAGTTATCTCATAGCACACATAGTCTAGACCGACTATGTACAGAGTCCCAACAATTCCCACCATGAGCAGCACTAGGCGACATAGGCAAGGAAGAACTCCATTTTAACAGGCAGAAACCTCGAGCAGAGCCAGGGTGGGTGGTCATCTGCCTCGACCGGTTGGGTTGAGAGAGAGAGCGAAGGAGAGAGAAAGAGAACACACAGCAGCATGAAGTCCGTGAAATTGTACCTGAGACAAATGTTGTTTGGATGATAATTTTTCAGTTTTAAATAAAGAAAAGAAAGAGAAAGAAACGTGGTGACTTTTGTGAGCAACAGGAAACAGTCGGACATGTCATGTTTCACTGTCCAGAGTATGAGGCTGAGAGAGGAGAGCTGATCCTGAACCTGAGGCATTAAAGGTAAAATTGGATTTACAGGATGTTTTGCAAATAGACTCTAGGGACGAGTGCTATATACCTTTGTTATCTTAGACGAACTAACTTAATAAAGAAAATATAGTTTCGCTGGATATTACATTTTTTATTTTTTATTTTTTTTGGTGTGTGTTTAATCCCGAGCCACTATCCATGACAGTTGGTGGCGGTAAGGCTCCATAACGTTGGTTGCCAACCGCCATAAAAGGTCAAGAAGAAGAAGAAGACGAAGAAGAAGAAGAAGAAGAAGAAGACGAAGAAGAAGAAGAAGAAGAAGAAGAAGAAGAAGAAGAAGAAGAAGAAGA
>JAVQJF010033741.1:0-49648 GCA_036023855.1 Gadopsis marmoratus | reverse complement strand
TATATATATATATATATATATATATATATATATATATATATATGTACAATTTTGCGTTCCAAAGTGTTCAACTTGGGTATAAAAACATTCTGAAATTTGAAAGTGATGCCACAGTCAATGTCACATTGTATTCGCATATTAGAAAGAAGATTAAAGCTCTTTCCATCACCGTCTTATTCTTCAATACTAAACATTTTAAACTAAAGTCAAAACTTATTGCAAAACAGAGTATGCCTACAGATTGCTTGATGCCGTACGTTTCATTATCAACGCTGGCAGTTATGAGTGACTGTGCAGGTTAACATAAGAAAGCATCCCTGCAACAGTAATTCAGTCACGTTTCATACATTACAATGCACTACCTGTCCAGCCCTTCACACATGTTGCTGTTCACCATCATGTAGTGCAACAACTAACACTTGGAAAAATAGAGGCACAAAAAAGGGCTGTAATAAAAACATTTGTTCCACGTCTAATACCTGGGGCCCAGTTTTAGATTCATTCTTGTTTGACGAGTGAATAAAATAAAACATCTTGGAGGATAAAAACAAAACGGGGCTAGAAGCCCAATGACATGCATCATAAAGACAGAAATGTTAGCAACATCTCCTTTAAGTCAAAACTAAATTGGTTCTTCTTCTGAGAGGCTAGTGTACTGCCTTTTTTTCCAGACATTGTGCCGACGTTAACACCAAGTACCGACAGCAAAGAATGTTTGCGATTATGTTAATTTAACAGTATCATTAGTGTTAATATTATAACAAAATCAACTATTCACAACCAAATACTCCAAAAACCACACCTTCATGGCGAAGTTAAATACTCTTGAGCAGCACTGTAAATGTGAAACCAGCATTTCAAATACAGCCAGCGTACCAAAGAGGTTCATCTCAGGCTTGTATAACAATGTTTTCCTTGCCTTAAAAAAAATAACAACCACAGTACTTAACATGCTAAACGCAGTGTGCAGACCAAGTTAACTCCCCCGTGTTTCGCACACCAGGGTCAGAAATCTGGTTGTACCTTATTTGTAAAATAACAGAATGCAACTCATGCAAATCTACATTATTGTATTGTCTCTATGGCAATAAATGAGCACTGTTCTATCTATAAACACAACATACAGTATGTGGAGAGGTCATAGGCTAAATGGTTAGTATCTAATGAAGTTGTGACTATGTTCCTAGTGATCTCTGATACAGGTTGATAAAAGGTAAAAGAAAAAGAAAAAAATGATGTAATGAAATGCCCCTTTAAATGTACTAAACTGGTTTCTTTGACCAGACCTGGCTTTTTATACAGTACCTCAGAGCTCCTCTCATTGTTACTTTAAAACTGCAGATTGCTGCTTTCGTACCACTTCCAGTTCAGGTGAGCTCAGTCCTCTGTTAGCCAGTGTTTAGCTAACTTCTGGCCTGTGTGTTTCCAGTTCTATCTCCTGTTGTAGAGGTCTTTGCGTTTTCGCAGCTCCTCCAGCACCCGAGCCCTGAACTGGGTCCAGTCTTCATCCTGGAACTGCTGTAGGCCCAGGGCCAGATGGAGCTCCGCAGAGTGGCTGCGCAGGAAAGGATTGTACTGCCTCTCGTCTCCGATAGTGGAGGGACTCTGAAAATTAAGTGCATGTCAAAAAAACAGCCCTCCTCAAAATGTATGTTTGTAGTCCCTCTCTAGCAGCCACAATGATTCACTTACCAGTCGTCATTTGCAGAACAGAATTGTGGGAAACAAGTGATTCCTGCCAACTTAAACCAGCATAGCGTTGCATTTCTGCATCTCTGCCCCAATTCAACTGCTGAAAAACCTGTCCTCAACAAACAAAAATACCTTTCAAGCTTTCCATTTCATGCATTCAGTATTAGCCAGTCCAGCTGATAAAGCCCTGGATCACAGAAGTTAAAAGCTGCTAAAATGAGGAGTTCATTTCTGCTAGTATATTCTTTAACGTGTTTAACCTGAGCAACCCCTCCTTCCCCCACCACAATCCAAATTCAAATACGTAGCTAATAGATACCCTTGCAAAAATTAACACTGTCAAAAAGTCACGGCTGAGGTAGCATCACAGCAAGCCAGACAACCCACTGTCCAATTTTTATTTTATGGTAATAATCTGAATGATGGACCTTGTTCAAAGCAGACGCATGTCACTGAAGGAAAAGCACAGGTGTAAATAATAAAATGAACGATGGCTGAATTCCATTCAGCTTCAGTTTCACGGTCCTGGTATTGTTCATGCTGGCTCACTGTCACGGTTTACCGAGACACTTGAATGGAGCAGAGCCATTGTTAATGTTATTTGTAACGCCGGTCCTTTTCCTACTATGACAAGTCAAACGGTCTGCTGTGAAGAACGCCTAGCACCAAACAGTCGAGTCAAGGTGCATGGTTATGCCCTCCCACGTCAACAAGTCTGGCCTTGGTTGAGTGTTTCTGAAGACAATGCCTGCAGCAGGTGCGCCATGAGGCGTCGCTTCGATCACTAATACCCTGGTGATATTAAGTCTAAAGAAAAA
The DNA here is from genome assembly GCA_036023855.1 of Gadopsis marmoratus. NCBI lineage: Eukaryota > Metazoa > Chordata > Actinopteri > Centrarchiformes > Percichthyidae > Gadopsis > Gadopsis marmoratus. The sequence goes on along the minus strand of JAVQJF010033741.1, from coordinate 47,138 downwards.
AGAAAAAACTAAAATTTATTAAAAAATCTGATTTTCTATCCTTTATATAATATCAGACAGAAATTTCTGTGATCGCAAGTGTTTAAGCCACTTTGTTTAGGATTTAAAAATTGTGCCTAGTGGTAAAAAAATAAAAAAATAAAGGCGCAGTCCACCAGCTTTAACAGCAGAGGAAAACATTTTACACACTATAACCTAGTCAACATTGTGTGCTTCTAAAGTTTCACTGAAGCTAATTAAACCTAGAATCCTTTGTTTTTTCACAGATGCACCATTAGATACCATACTGTACTTCATGTAGCAATCATTCGATGAGGTTTGGGTATGGAAGCTCACGGGGAGGTGCAAGTGTGTGATACTGCCTGTAGGGCCACGCTGGATAGATGGCAGATAAAAACTCATCTCAATTCTGGATAGGCACTTCACTCAACAGTGAACCTTTGCTCTGCTGCAGACTGTATCATAGCTGAGACCGAACTGTGACAGCCTGGGAGAGGAGGGAGAGCGAGGTGATAAGCCCTTCCTCCCAGGTGCTGGGCAACATGAATCCTTTCTGGGATGGCGTGCTAGAGAGGCTTACAGATGGCAATATATCATTCTCACCGTGCACAGCTTCAGGCCTCGCTGCTGCAGCACCCACTGATATTTGTTTTCCCTGGCAGTGTTGCGTGGCTCGACCTCAGCAGCAAACAGCAGATTGTCCTCTGCATACTCATGACCTGTGGGATTAGCCAGTGGACACAGAAAAACAAAACATAGAAATCATGCCCACACGCATTAAACCACACTTAAAATCTTACACTCTATAGAAAAGCCCACACAACCCATAGAAAGACTTTGACTGTAAATATGTGTATTGGTGTCATAGCACAGAAATCAAGCCACCTCCATGTCACACAAACACTGACACACTTGTTTGACACGGAGTCTCTGAGAACTGACGAGATTTTCCTACCAGGCCATAATAGAGTATCATCACTTAAGGAGGCAACCGTGTCCAGAGATGACAGCATTGTTGTGGCACTGCCTTCAAACATCCTCCCTGAAAGCAACAAGAACAAGTTGGAGCTCAGAACAGGGTTTCTGCAAGTTTTAGAAGGTCTTGTATCTGAAGGCCAGTCTGTCAAGGTTTTCATTTCTACATGGAATTCAATTTAAAACTTAAAACTTAAAAAGATTGGTCAACTGCTAGGGAAAAAAAACAGCAATCCCATTTCTGATTGCTCAGAGGTCATGAAAGTTATTTCTGTAAATGGGAAGTAAAAGAAAAGGCACATAAGCAAACACAGCTTTGGGACATTAGGCTGTGTTTAGTAAAGCTGGTTGTGCTGCCACTGAATAATGAACAAGACAAGACCTGCCCATGACTGACTACACTGATCAGCCATGACATGATGACAACATGGGCCCCCTGGTCTGTCTGCAGCTACGCAGCCCCATATGCAACAAACTGCGATGCTCTGTGTGTTCTGACACCTTTCTATCAACCAGCATTCACTGTTTCAGCAGTTTGAGCTAAACCAGCAGACGTCCTGTAATTAAATTCCTTATCGCCTCTTGGGAACAGGGTAGTAAAAACAATAAGTAACAATGAGATTGCAAAACATCCAAAACACCTGGTAGTATTCAACAATAGCCAGGCTATAATTTACAGTGCCTTGCATGATGATGATGCATGTAGCTACATTATAACCTCTTTTATGCCAATTCAATTCATATTCACTTGTCGGAATGAGGACAAGTTTCTTTTCACTGGCTGTATTGAGAACTTGCTGCCTGTTTAACTTAGCATTAGCAAACAGCTAGTTCATTTTCTCTTTAGAATAATTCAGGGGCTTGTTCTGCGTCTCTTCTTTGTTTTACATGAAAGCAAGAGTTGCTGTGAACCAAGAACATCAGTTCTGTATGATTATTTCTGTGGATGCCATTCTCTTGTAACTCACCACATCCTGAGAGGAACACCAGGTCACCAGAGAAGAGGCTGGAGGGGACGCCGACCCCCCGACCATCTAGGAGGTAGATCATGTGGCCCACTGTGTGTCCAGGAGTGAACAGGGCCTTAAAGTGCAAACGGCCAACTGTTACCGAGTCCTTGTGTGAGAGCGGGCTGGGAACATGGAGAGAAATAAATACAAAGTGCTGTGAGGAAAATGTAAGACGTAGAGTTTTTGATTTAACGTGTTACACAATCAAATCAAAGGAACCTTCAAAAGTTGATGCAACTCTCCTTCCAAACTGTCGAACAATCGCAGCCTAATAAGCTGAAAGGGGCATTGGGAAGAAAATTGCTAAACTTATAGCCAATTGATTTTATTCTCAACAAATGTTGGTGTTAAAATGTACTTGCCACTGTAAACAAATGGGGCAAAGACTAGTCTTCCAGTTCATGTAGTCAAATCTGTCATCATTCTGGAAAATAGAATTTAGTCCAGTAGTTTGGATCCAGTAGTGTGGTCTAGCTTGGGATGACCCCCATTCCTAGGCCACAATTGACCCCAGCCATAACACAACAGTTTATCATACCATGATAATTTACTGTGAAGTCAGCTGCTGCGAGCGCTGACAGAAGGAACAAGACCGGACTGAGAACAGTCACGCTGATTCTGTGGGAAGCAGTGTGCTATACTGTGCGAGCAGGGGCTTACTGCGTGAGGCCAGGAATGTTATCAGCTGCATTTCCATAAACTCTGCATGAGCTGTGAAGCCTTTTCAACCCTTTGTTTCCCCCACTGTGGTCCCTGCAAATGCAACAGAAAGCAGAGGAGAATTGCATAGCTGTTTTATTTAGAATCTACGCTAAGCATTTTCAACCACACTCTCCATTTTAGTTTAAGTCTGGACGGGGAACTTTGAAAATATGAGGGTGTATAAAAGTCATTTTAGTGCGGGCGCATGTTATGCAATATGAACACCAGAAATTGTGTGCATGGGAACGCCATGTTTACCCATATTCCCCTGACACAGCGTAAGGTTTTGTGCAATCCGTGATACTTGGTATATTTAGCCCCACGTCCTCATGTTTGAATACACAAAATCTTAAAAGCAAACCACACTTTAAAATAATATGCACGCATAAAAACGATAGAGCTCACCAATGCTTGTGTGTACAGAGTATTGCTTCCAACGTCACTCCCTCTTCCTCAAGGACTGCCTGAAAAATTACACGTGCTGTTAAAACCTTCAATCCCCACATAAAACACAGCATTTTACTCAAAAGCCCACTGAGCTGCAAAACACTCGAGATTGTTGACACAGCATGTGGCATCAGTACTTTTACTTGTGTGCCTGTAATGGATGCTGATGAGCGACAGCTGGTGACAATTTCTGCAGATATAGTACAAATACTTTTAAAATGAAAAATAAAAATAAATAATTAGAAATACAACGAAAGTGATGCTGAAAAATCAGAAGAGTCCATTTACAATAGCCGAGTAAGTAAGAGAAAGGCGTAATTGTCACGCAGTCACTTTGGGTTTGTAGTCAACAATTACGCTACTAGACCTACTATTAGCCATCTCCTCATGAAACACAAAAGGCTAACAGCACAGGAAAATTCAGTCGTTGTCTGCATGGCAACATAGATCTGAAAAAAGGAAAGATTTTACTGACAGTAGAGGCTTTCACCTGAACTGTTTGAGGGTCTGCAGGATCTACAACAACTGCGACACTGGAGGCCGTGTCAATTACAAGATAGCTGTAGTTGTCAGACAGCACCGAGATGGGAATTATTTTGACACCTGTGGGATGACAAAGAATAAAAAACAACGTATTCAGTACAGTACAATATTAAAACACTTTCATTTAGAATGGTACAAACAGACATGTAATATTAAGAATAAAAATAAAAAGGTATACTCATAATGTGCACAGCATGTCTTGAAATGCACTGATGGTGATGACAATTCCTTCTATGTCCCGTAGCGACGCCGTGCATTATGTTTGACCCAACCAACAGGGCAATCAGAGCTCTCCCCACAATAACCAAGGAACGGATGAGCAACGCTGCATGAACACAGTAACTGTAACACAGTCTGCTACATACCATTGAACTCCATGGGCTGAGCTGTGGAATGGCCAGCGGGGTAATGTTCTCGGGCTTTCCTCATTTGCCTCTTGTAGTACATGTAGCCGAGTCTGGTCCTAGTGTAGAGCGTGTACCTGGGAAACAGTCCACAAGGCTAGGAAACAGTGTGTGTACCTGGGAAACAGTCCACAAGGCTAGGAAACAGTGTGTGTACCTGGGAACTAGGAAACAGTGTGTGTGTGTGTGTGTGTGTGTGTGACACGGTGGCCACGACTACTCAGGTGAAATATCTGTAACTTCACTGTGGCCTCAGAACTTACCAGCTGCATTAGTTGAACTTCCACGGAAGATAAGCCCTTTTGCACGTGTTCCACCAAACATGCACTGGTCACGAGACGGTTTCAACATACAGAAATGAGTTGGTCGGCTTGTTATAAGCAACAACGTCCACTAAAACACACTGGTGGCCAGTTCTACGTCTGTGACTCGTATGTACGCCGAACAAAATAGTGGCTACTAACATTTTAGGAAAGGCTTCGTACCAAGCTGTCAGAGGTTGTACATCTGTCGACTGGCAAAGCAACTAGACATTGGAACATATTTGAATACAGTTTGGTGGGAGGGGGGGGGTGTTGCTACGCTACGCTACGCTATGGAGAATCACCACGGCGACATGAAAATATTACACAATAAAAAGAAAAAAAAGTCACATTACACTCACGCGATTCGGAACAGCGGCTTCTCCGTGCGGGCCATGATTTTGCTCGACAACGTCCTCCAAAACACTTGTCCTGTGCGTCGGTAGCGAACACAGAAACAGAAGAAACAGAAGAAGGATGCGGCGGCAACCAGAGTTACCATCCAGTCAGGAAGCAGCGCCATAACGTCTGAGCGGAACGTGATGACGTATGACGTATGACGCGGCACGCCAGCTTCCGGTGCTGCGTCTGTAACGGGAGTGTCGGTATAAACCGCTGCAAAAGGCCGTTTGTGTTCAACATCTGCAAAACAACTGCAGCGAGATGCAGACCTGTACAAACGATGCGATTATTTATTTTCTGCTCATTTGTATTTGCATTATTTACAACCTATGTAGTTTATTTTGGATTGGATATTTGGATTTTTCAACATTTAACGATTTTCAACCTGCCTCGTTTGTAAAGTGGTTTAATAAGTACAAATAGAAAAAAATACAATGTTTGTAGGCGTTAATTGTAATCGGTAATTTTGGATGCCTCAATACTAGAAACCTAATTTGTTTTTTCCCCTAGAAACTCAACGTTAATTCTGTGAAGTTTGTCTCAAGGAAATTGGTTCGAATTGCAACTTAATTTTAGGTTTAGACATTATAATAAACTTACTATCATTCAAAGTTAATTTTATAGCCGCAAAAATACATTCATACTAACAGTGATCATTTAAGGTATAGCCCAGCATTCACTAATCTATGTGACTTGTACGAATTAACTCCACCTTAATTAATTAATTGTATATGGCGTCAATTTGGAATCGAGCCAGGTTTTGTTCGACTTCTAAATAATTTAGCGACGCCTAACGTTCTTGGTGGGACATTGATTAACACTAGGCTATAGCTCAAAATGACACACTATACAGTGGGCTGTATAGTGTTTAATTAGATTTAGGTCAGCTTAGAGGAAAAATATAATCAGCTTATGGAAAAATATGTTATCAGGATGACTGCTTTAAAACAAACAAAAAGGCAACTCAACATTGTTGTTCCCTAGCATTTAACGTTTAGTTTGGAGGACACGGATGCACCCAACAATCTGTTCGCTTTTTCAGCTGAAGTTTTATTATTTTGAACTGGAGGCCGAAAGACCGGAGTCTCGCTGCTTTCTGAGACACACCAGCAACCGTGTGAGTTTCAGTCCACATATCCTGTTACAAAGATGACATCCTCCTGTGGTGCCAGTCTGCAAACCTCCAAGGAGAGAAAGGACTCAAGGGCACAGTGCTCCCATCTCAGACTGAAGCCACCGGGTAAGTAACATGGCTTTCTTTCTTTTCGTTCGTGTTGTTAATGTTGAAAGTATTTATTAACATTAGACTATAATGAGCATTCAGCGTCTCATTGGTGCCATTGTTCTCCTAGACTTTTCTGGTATGACTAGGTTATTTTACATGGTGTATTTATTTGTTACAAGTGCACGGACATAGCTTAGTAGATGATAAAAACAGAACTTTGGATTGTTATCTTTAGTAATTGTAGCAATAAATAGTTTAAGTTTATAATCATTTTTAGACAACTCTTTATAAAATACTGACCACACTAAGTAGTTGGAGGTTATACGTATGTTTACCTTTTCCAGTTGTAGCTGATCATCACTCATCCTCTCTTCAAGGTGGTCGGGCAAGATTATGACATCAAAAATTGATAATCCTCCACCCTATGAGGATGCACTGCACCACCCTAAGTATGGAAACTACCCCCATCAGCCCCAACATGGCTCCCATCTTCCACCACCTCCATCTTACAGCCCCAGTCCTGACATGTTCCCTGGCCCGCCTGGCTACTGGGCCCAAGAAGGTGTCTATCCCCAAGCTGGGATGTGGGCAGCCCCTGGCTTCTCTCCATCTAGGGTGCCCACCACAATACCGACTCTGTCTGGTGGAGTGACCGCATCCAACCCAGGTTCTGAGGAAATTACACAGGACTTCAGTCAGTCACATCCTGCATTATATTTAGATTAGCTCCCGAGTGTAATACATTTGCTATTTCCAATTCTGCAGGAGACATGGAGGATTTCCTGAGCACCCAGTGGGAGAGCACAACTATTCGGCATGCCTTCATTAGAAAGGTAAGGATTTTCACCATCGATCATGTCACACACAGACTTGCACTGTGTGGTTTTCTGTTGTTCAGCGTGCCAATGACAATCCTGTTAATGTGTTAATCTACAGCCACTGACATGTTTTCTTGTGTGCTCAACGGAACTGCTTGGTTTTGTTTTTGTGGGCAGGTTTACTTAATTTTAGCAGCACAGCTTGCCGTCACCTTTTCAGTTGTTGCTGTCTTTACATTTGTGTAAGTGTCCCTGTTCATCCCAGTCTAATATTCTGTCTCACTGCTTACTGTATCTGGTGGAGGGTGAGCAACAGTCTCCCCCTGAGTGATCCCTTATCTCTGTGCTTTCATAGTGACCCAGTGAGGCTGTTTGTCATCAGATACCCTGGCATCTACTGGGCATCCTTGTGAGTTACATGCACAACAAAGCATACGTTTAGAGCAATTAAATACAAAAAAAAAAAACATAGACAAGAGCAACTCCTTAATAAACTTAATATTATTCTCATGACATGCTGTTATACACAGTACCAATATAGTGATTTATCTCTCCATAGTGTGGTTTATTTTGTGGTTTACTGCATTCTCATCTGCTGCAAAGGGCCGAGGTAAGCGTGGCCTGTCTGAATTTGTAAACAAATAGTGCTAATGTCATGTCTTGTTTAAATATTCATAACCAGTAATGATACATCTGTTTGTATACATTTTTAAATATTCATCGCAAGTTGTGTTTAGGAGGCGTTTCCCATGGAACGTGGTGCTGCTGGGAATATTTGTAAGTACTGTTTGTTAGAGTATGGGTGAGAAGCAAATGTTGGTTGCGGTCCACCGGCTCCATATGGCAAAACCGAGAAACATATTGCGAGGAGTGAAACAATGTTTTGAGTTGACGAGTGGAAAAGTAAAACTGAACAAAGACAGCCAGCAAGGAAGAGAAAAAAACCCCACTCTGTCATTTCTGACACACTGTTTTGTCTCGCAGACCCTCGCCTTGTCTTACATGGCCGGAACAATTTCGAGGTTTGTTTGTTTTTTCGGCTCCAGCTCAGGCAACACAAACACAACACACACACATATACGGCACATTTATGATACTGATGTATCAAGCCCGGTGATATTGTATGTTCTTGTTTTAATCCCTACATGTATCTTTTACAGCTATTATGACACAAAAGCCGTGTTTCTCGCCATGGGAATAACAGCAATAGTTTGTATAGCTGTCACAGTCTTCTGCTTCCAAACCAAGGTAGATGGAGATGTAAACTGTGTCTCTCTGTAGCTCTGCAGCCCGTTGCTTGTCAGAGGATGTCTTTGTTGTCAGTGTAAAAGAACGCCTTTGTCTCGCATTACAATGGCGCAGAGTTCCTTTTCAATATTTATAACGTTTTGCGATAAGATGTGAATCCAACTTCTCTGTCTGATGCAACTCAAGATGAAAAAGATACTTTTTTTTTGTGTGTGTGTGTGTGTGTGTGTGTCTGGTACACAGCCACCCCACGTATATATATATATTTCTTGCCTCATTCTGAATTCTTTCATATTACATTGACTGCCCTTTCATGTGGCTTGAAGCATATTAACTTCACTTTGATCCTGTTAATGACTTGTTTCTCATCACAGGTGGACTTCACCTCCTGCGGGGGACTCCTCTGTACTGCTGCCGTTTTGCTCATGGTCATTGGGATTGTTACAGCCGTTGTCCTCTTCTTCCAATATGTGAGGGCTCTTTGGTCAAGTGCTTTAATTTCTTCTCTCTACTCTTGTTTCTCAGTGTGAGGAGCGGCAGCTCAGCAGGGTGTATCTGTGTGGCTGATTTCATATTCACAGGCCTTTCTTATGTCACTCAACAGGTCCCGTGGCTGCATATGCTCTACGCTGCAATTGGAGCCGTCGTTTACACTCTGGTGAGTCCACGCTCACATGAATTTAGGGAGAGCATTTGAGCTTGGTATTACAAGGTTATTGCTGAATAACAAGCGGCATGATGGTCCTTACACCCTGAAATACACAATTGTTCACTAGACCCAATAATATTCTGGCAATTTGCACGCAGAGGAAAGGCCATGAGATCAGTAAAATGAAAATGGTTTATCACCATAGGACCATGAAGGTGCTCTGGGAATTTCACAGCTATCTGTCCATCAATTTATGTGAAATCATCGGTTGTAAACTGCTGTTTTGGTCTGAGAGTGGAGCGAAAGGAAAGACCATGGAGTGTCCAAACTGTAAAGTGTTCATTCTCTGGGGGATGTTGAATGTGGTAATTGAATATCATGGAAAGTTTCCTATTAGATTTTGATATTTTTAGCCACACTTGAGGCCATAAGGATCGCCGTGTTCCTCTACCATTTTGGTCCAGAATGGAATATCGCGACAACTATTGGATGTGTTGCCATGAAATTTAGTTAAAACGTTCATGTTCCCCTCATGATTTTTAATAACTTTGGTGATCTTCTGACCATGTATTTAGCGCCATCTTCAGGTCAAATGTATCCAGTACTTTTGGTTTATGGCCAAATATTTTCAAAGCTAATCACATTTCCATCAGCCCCAGCTGTACTTTGTGTTTAGAGATAATTAGCAATTTTTAGCATCCTAACACACCAAGACAGTGAACATAGTAAACATTAGCATGTTACATAACAAAAACACAACAATATAATATCAAAGGTTATAGCAGTCTAGCTACCTGTGTTGAGATATCTCGTCTGCTCTTGAATGTGACTTTATGCTTGTGGCTGTATTTTGGGCTAAGAGGAAAAAAGTATATGACATTTTTGCCAACAACAGACAACAGAAGCAGACACACCCACGTTCCTTCTTTTCTGATGAGTGAAATTTGTCCTGCATTTTCTTCCCGTTAGTTTTTAGTATACAACACCCAGCTTCTTATTGGAAATCGGGAGTTGGCCATCAGCCCAGAGGAGTACGTCTACGGAGCGCTCTCTCTCTACATTGACATTGTTCACATCTTCCTCTTCATCCTTCAATTCAGTGGAGCTGCTACTGAATAAGCCCACGGTCAGCGCACGTCCTGCTACCTACGAGTTTGGACTTACAGGATATAGTGTTTGACATTAAACATAATGCTACATGTACACAAGTGTGTCACTTAAGATGTTGCATTAGCAGCTATCAGTGTTGATATTCCTATTAATTTAACTATATATGTTTTTTTTTTACATCAGTAACACTTGTGCACTTTTATTCTTGCTCTGTATGAAGCAGGGCAGTCTTTTCAATTACCCAACTGTGAATGAGGAGAGCAAGGAAAGCAGTACCTTCTGTATGGTTGTTATTTAATATTTTGTCTTGGCTTGTTGTTTCAGCAAGTGGTATTTTAGTAGATCAGGCATGCTTCTTGTGCAGTCATGAGGGATCACACAGACTATTCAGGGAGACATAAAATGCATGTGTAAACAAAAGTCTGTGAACTATTACTTGTATCAAACATTATCATTAATCAATTAAAAAGCAGTACAAACACACACACAAACAAATCATTAAAAAATGAAGACCAAGTAAATTATGGTTTTTAAAGTTTTATTTGTGTTTCATCCTCTAATTACATAGAAAACACCCGTAGTTACAGGCTTACTGCTGGAGACCACAATGATTAGTCCTTAGTCTGTGCTGGTAGTAGGAGGGACTCAGATCTGCATTAAAGTCATATATTAATTGATAAAAATACTGATTAGGTGTGTGCAGCTTTACAGCAACTTCCTTAAATCTCTGGCTAACTCCTCTTTGTCCTTTATGCATTCCTTATTTGTTGTTAAGACAACTATGTAGACCAGTTAATAAAGTACACCCTATTGTTGCAACCACTTCATTCTCTGGTCTTAATGGTTAATCATAGTGGCACATTAGAGTCACAAGGTGGCACTAGCTCCTATACCCACTCCCTTTCTGCATTGTGGATTCGTATTGTTTGCCATCACCAGCATCTATGTGTTAGTCCAGTGATGACTGGGTTTTGTCCATGTGGTTGAAGGTTCAAGGCGTCAGGCGCTTAGGGTCACGTGGGAACATGGAGGTCTGACGTATGTTGTGGAGACCCAGGTACAGCATGCAGACTCTCTCCAGGCCTGGGAGGGATGACAGTTCAGTCACTCGTTAAAACTTTAATTTTGCCATTAAAAACCTATGAGACCTCTGGAGCCATATTCACACAGTAAATTCTGACAATTCTCTTTTAAATATAAGTCATCTGTGTTCAGTCAAACAGAAAAACCTCTGTCACGTGCGGGTTCCCCAAAAGACTAATTCCTTACCAATGCCTCCGCCACCATGTGGGGGAGCTCCAAACCGGAAGGAGTCAATGTATGACTTGATCTTCTCCAGATCTGTGGTATCATAAAAAACAAAGAGCTTCAGTCGTGGAAAACTTGTTGACTTTTAACTTTTTGCTTGCTTTCTCCAACATTTACAAACCATCAATCCCAACTAACGTTTCTGTGTTGTAATTCAAACCCATCGCCAATAGAGGGAGACAGAAACCATATGTAAATCACTAATGTCCCTTTAACAGATCCATCTACAGTCTTTACTCTTACCAATCTGGTGATGGATGGCCCTTTCAGTCAGCAGCTGAGCGTCGTGGACCCTCTGAGCTCCGGACAGGATTTCTTCTCCCCTCATGAACATGTCATATGAGTTGGAGTATTTCTGATCAAGAACAAAAAGAAACGTCACCTATAAGGTCAAGAATCCATTAATGAAAGGGGGGGAGACCCAGACAGAGAAAACATAAAGACTTGGAAAATTAAAAGAAAGACTGCAAGTTGGCAGTGCTGCAGTCCGGATCAGCATGGGTCTACTACAGTGGTAGAAAACTCAAGGAACAGCAGAAAAGAAGAAAGCAGAAAGCAGAAAAGAGCCGAATCTGTCCACCTAAACTAAACAACAATGAAAACTCTGAAATTAGCAAGGTAAAATTGCATTAATTACACTGCAGTGAGCCCAGTATGTCCAGCAAAGGACAGAATGGTGATGGGGTCTGGGCTGGTCTGAAGCTGCTCTCTGGCCTCAATGCAAGTTTAACCACAGGTCAACCACAAAACTCAATTGCAAAAATCTACATAACATTTGCTACTGCACATTTCTCGCTCTGTAGCTAATGGCAAGTGAGACACTCACAGGGTTGTCTGGATCAGGCATCGTGTAGAATGGTCTAACAGCCAGCGGGTACTTATCCAGCACATAGAAGTCAGTATCATACTGAGAAGAAAAGAGAGTCGATGCAAACAGTCAGTAGTTGTTTTTAGAGAGAAGTTCTGGATACACCGTTTCCTGTGGATGAATCAAGACAATGATATTTGCCCCTTTTCTTGATCAAATGTAACAAAAAGGATTGTTTAATCAACTACTTGAAATGAACCTCTGTTATGAGTTAGGGTTGTGGGTTGATAATGTAAAGACATCTTCCTCAACACTACTATGTTGATGATGATGTTTCTGCCGCTTATGAAATTTACGTAAAATCTGTCTGCTTTTGCCATCGCTGCTCCATCATGTTTCTCATGTCATGTACAGTCATTACAAAGGCTTTGAGAGGTTGTAAATGTACTTATTTTTAACTCGACCTAGAGAAACGCAGAGTGGAACATTCTGGAAATGCTGACTGCGGCTCAGGTATTATGACTTGATAATTAAATCACCATGTCACCAGTTTTTGGAGCACTCTGATGAAGGCAGACAGCTGATAAGTGCCGATTTTAAATGCCGTAAACCATCAAATAATGGCTTTTTAATGCTTTAAATCCACACATTTTTTTCTAACCTGCTGACACAACATTTTCTGCAGTCACTGCCCAGTCAAGTAATATTCATATTTTTACACTCTTGACATTAAATGAATGAAACGTACCTTTTCCTTGACAAGACGCCCAAGCAGCTTTTCGTTGGGCGTACTGCAGAACAAAAAGGCATTAGCTTTAAAACTGACAACTGTATCATATTGTGTCACATTTTCTACCTGTAACTTACCAACTTTAAATATTATAAAATGATTTCATTCTCTTGTAGTGGGTTTTACACCAACATAACGACCAAAAAACCTGTTTCTATGCATGTGCTGTAAGTAGTTCAACAGAACAATGCTGATGACTTGAATCTTACAAAATATTGCTCAGTTAATCATTTCACTTCCTCTCTTTAAACTCATGTCAACTTGTATTGCTGCTTTTATCAAATCATATGACAAAATGAGTGGTGCATTCTGATGTATTCTGACCTGAGATCGTCCTCGTCGCCCATCTCCACCCCGGCCTCGTGCAGCATGACCACGGCCTCGGTGTACTCCAGCCTCAGAGTGGGCTCAAGGAATTTGAAAGGCTCACTGGGGAACTGCTTGTTCACCATCTGGATCTCTGTCTGGAAGCTGATGCAGGCAGACACACACACATTAAAATATCTACTAACCAGTTAAAGGTTCCTATAGTGTTTGAGTTTCAAACGTCGTCCCTGCTGCCCAACATACATGCTCTCTTACTATAAGCATGTATATAAGAGGTAGTAAAAAGAACATTTAAAACATGTTTAACAACGAGTATTGTGATACGTTTTCAAAGCAACATTAGACAACTAACAGAGCTCCACAGAGGCCAAGTCATTGTTGTCGGAAGTGCTAGAAAATCAGTCAAATGCACGTGCAAATTTATTTATTGCGTCAAAAAGGAACCGTCTGGAATGTCACGAGAACAAAAGCGAACAGTGAAACTGCCCTGAGAGAAAGAGAAAAAGGAACAGCGGTCACATGGTGAAACTAAGCAACAGTGACTGACTGCAGCTAGTTTGGTATTAAACCTAATGTGACCCATCTCTGGAACAGTGCTTCCCATAGACACGTGCCTCATTCACAGGGTTTTTATTTTATTTTCATGAAGTGGTAAGGAAATTAAGTTGTTCCCTCGTCTGTCCAATGAAATGCCCCTTCTTCTTTTCTTAATAAATGTTCTAGCATTTTTGCCTCCCAGTAGCAGCCAAATCTCCCTAAATGTTCCTCTTCCATTAGTACCAAAACTCCAACAATACATGTATGGTTACATGATCCACAGCATGTGAGCATAAATTGAATTAAATGGGTTTGAGCAGAGAAGCTTAACTTTGAAGCCTAGTCAATTTTATATATATTTTTTGGTTTACTGAAGTGGTTTGGGAGCTGTGAAAAATAGGGTGCCGGTTTCTATGTCATACATATATATTTAATGATGGAATTGATAAGGAAATGTCTTGAGGGAAGGCTACGGAGGGCTAGTACAACCTTGGACTGTAACACTAGGCCTCCTCCCTGTACTGCTTGAGGTCAGAGAGCTGTAAGGATAAACTGACACTAATATGCAGAAAATACATTAAAATCCATCATTCAGAGGCAGCCTGTATGGCGGCTAAGAAGGCTCTTCTTGCCAGGTGTCATTTCCAGTCAGTGCTGTTCATCAGCATTGCTACTACGATGGGGAGATGAAAAAGACAAAATAAACCGTACAGGCATACCAAAGTGTGAATACCAAAAACTACTGCTGTACCCACGGATACTTGAAGCCAGAAATGTGGAGGGTTCCATACATGAGAGGAGCTTCACCGTGTTTTTTTAAATCCATTCAACAGCTCCCTATACATGCTGCACTGACTCACACCGCTAGGAGGCAATAAAGCCACATCATAAAATTTTTCATGTTGGCAGAGTTAGAAGTGACTGACTCTCAACAGAGCCGACAGCAGTGGATGACAACAATTAATATGGATTCAACAGCTGAAATAGTTTTGCTAAGAAATACAATATTTTGACTTTTTGCCATCCACTGAATTTCCACCGCAGGATTTGATCCTGTCAAAATTCACTTACTTGTGTTGAGTAGGAAAACAAATCTTGAGCCTCTATGGCACGTCATTTGCACCAATTTATAGTGCAATCTTCACCTGAACTCACACAAAGTACGAGTATCACAAATACCACGAGGATGTGTAAAGTCAAAACAAAGATGTCATTGGTCTGAGCTTTGCGGTATAAATCCTATTCTTACTTGTCTCTCAGGCCCTTGAAGATTTGCACCATGGTGTCAGTGATGGAGTCAATCACTTCGTGGTAATGGTAGTTGAAGGCCATCTCAATATCCAGACCCACAAACTCAGTCAGGTGACGGTGGGTGTTGGAGTCCTCCGCCCTGAAAACTGAAATGATGCAGATTTAATATCAATGTCATAACAAAGAAAACAGATGTGGTGAATTAACGATGTTATGAGCGCTACATATAATTGGCCCGAGCCGTGCATCATTGTTGTACATAAGAGGGTTACTGCTCTGTCAGTGTTGGAGATCCTGTCTAATGCTTCTTCTTTCTGATCTTTCTTTCTCTGACAGGTGGAGCCGTCTTTACACATACATGCAAACAGTAGATCAAAGGTGTGTCTACATCCACATCTGGCAGAATGAAGAGAAAATCAGGCACGTGCACACAACTTCACAAACTTCCAGTTTTATATCTGACCCCTGCATATATCTTCTGAAACAAGCAAGAAAAACTCTACAACATAACCCAACTAAAATGACATCTGCTCCTCTGTGCTTAAGAGCAGCCTTGCCTGTTTGTTCCCTGGAGGACCTCTTCAGCTGCTTTCAGAGAGTGACCCCACATCTGTGGAAGCTACATTTAAAAACAGAACTCCTGGGCACTGAGATTTTGAGGAGAGTTGATCCCAATTCTCCTTACTTGCTGAATTGGTGCGACTGTAACTAAGGCAACAGTTATGAGTAGCACATTGTTTTCTTAGAAGCAGTGATGACCTTAAGCCCTTTGATTTCTCCAGTGGAGCTACAGAGAAGCAAACAAAGATGTCGGCCCGGTCAGTAGAATCTTTCTCCCAAATGGTTTATGTTAGCTTTGTGGAGAATAGTGTATCCCCTTAAACTCTGATGTAAGTAGGAAATTAAAAAGGAAGGCTGTGTATACGATGGTTTGTATTTATGCATGCTGTTTTGTTACATACTGTATGTATTCAATCAGACGGCGGCGGTGTTCGCTTACCTAAAGAGCTGGGGGTTCTCTTAAACTCAGTGCAGCACCATAAAGTCTTTTATAAGTCCCATTGTGTCACTAACATATTAAGCCCTACAGTAACTCTGGCTACAGCGAAAGCAACAGCGGGGGGAGGTCTGTTAAATTTTAACAATCTAAAAGATGCATTTGGAGCCATTTTAAAACTCTCATCCCAGTTAATGGGGTTCACAGTTTTCATGACACTCGCGCTGCTCATTTCGCTGATTGCCAAAAGCAAATGATGGATGTGTGAGGGGACAGAGGGGAGGCACTCTTACCTGGACCCACGCAGAAGACCTTGTCGAAGTCAGCACAGATGCACATCTGCTTGTAGAGCTGGGGAGACTGGGCCAGGTAGGCGCTGGTCTTAAAGTAAGACACTGTGAAGACATTCGCTCCACCTTCACTGGCAGCTACAAGTGGACAAAAACAACTTTTAGATTTAGGCCTAGACCGTCTGTCTGAATATATGTTCCAAAAAATACCTTAAAAAATATGCCGATTAAGACGTTTTAATACTTTTCATGGGTCTTAATTTTTGCTAAACGGATTTAATATCTTTTAATGCTTTTTAAGACCCGGCGGATATCCTGAGACCTTTCAGACGGAACTCTAAAAAGCCAGCTTATAGCAACTGTTCCCTTTTTCTAATAAAAAAATAAAATAAGAATATTTCTATAAGTTTTGAGTGCAAATAGTTGGAGGCTGACAAAAGTCAATAAAAGCAATTCATTTTCAACATGAAACTAACATAAAACCACATTGCGTGGCATGTTTTTCAAAACAAACACAGGCCTCAAAACGATAAGATAAGATTGGCAAGACTTAACACAGCTGCAGATCTCAATTTGACACGGACGTCAAAATATTCTCATGTCGTCAATGGTAGGGTGGGGGCTCACAATGTACAAACTGTACGTGTGAGGTGGTGGCACACAGGAAATGTGGTTTTTGAAAAAGTACACCGTGTTGATTTACAAGTGCCGCCAAAATAAAAAAGCGCCAGTTTTGAATTTAGAGGTGCCAGGCTAAGTTGATACCATTGGCTTTTGAAGAAAAGAGGAAGTGAGAGTCACATGTTTTGCCACAGTTCACTTCAAATCTGAGAGGCATGAGAAGGCTGAGGACTGGAAATCTGTGTAAAAGACTATGTACTTTGCTGTGAGATAAACAGAGAATGTTTATTTATATAGTTTGACTCAAACTTTGATATAAATATAAATTGTTCATTTCTGTACAGCTTTCATTATAAACCATATACATTGGTGTCTTCTCTAGGATTCAAACAATGAATCCATTTCAGCTGAAGAGTGGAAAAGGTTGTTTATACATGTAGAATGGCAAGTCATCCGTCACATGTGATGTTAAAAAAGAATAAGAGACCGCCAACATAGCGGTCTTCTGAATGTGGGTGGGGAGATTTCTGTTTGAATCTTAGGTTTTTCCCCCCAGTCTTCTCTTCTTATAGTGAAGAGGGATTAATTCTTTTAGGAACAAACTTAAGGGAGGTCTCCCACTGTCCAATTAGAAGGGCATTGTTTGAAAATGTGAGAGTTGAGGAGCCGACGTGAAGGTTGGTCGATGCATCCCAATCCCCAATGGGGTGGATTAAAATCCCGTTAGGTCTAAAATAATAACACCTTCTGGTCTGTTGTTTGCTTGAATGTAGATGTGCACGACTGTGTTTGGGTTCAGAAGCTCTCCGACACTCACTGAAACCGTGTCTATGAGCGTCAATTGAACTTTTGGTTCCTGATTTGAAAAACAAAACAAAAAGGAGAGCACATAAAGGAGGTCAACCTTACAACTGTCACGCGATGACTCATAGGACACCTGTGGGTGGTGATATGGGAACAAGTGTGCCTCTACCGAAACGTCGCTTCAATAAATGATTCAGTGCATTTTAATCTCAGGTTTTCCACGGGGCAGAGTGTGTTCATACCTGATATGATTTTAGGGGTCTGGATCTCCACAAAGCCCTTATTGGTGAGGGTGTCTCTGAAGAGCTGGCACACTCCCGACTGCAGGCGAAAGATGGCCTGGCTGGTGGTCGTCTTTTGGGATGAGAGAGGCATTACGACACTTAGCGTGATTCAGTGGATTTATTACACAACATAACAGATGTGTGAAAACAAGACCGCCAATTTCTGTTCAGGCAACTCCTCCCGACAAGAAGGGTGAAACATTTATTTGCTGGCAAAGGCAAAACATGCGTTCAAACCCTGCGAGGAACTTTAAACCTATCATTAAAAACATGTAAATGCTGAAACCAAGGCGGGGAGGAAAACTGCTCAAACTAAGCCAGAAATTACTGTAAAAACCCTAAGCCCCAAAACCCCCCAAAACTGCAACAGTTAGGCGACAGAGCATGTCAAAACGTAAGAGAACACTCCCAACAATCAACTGACTCATCTCAAATGACCACAAGACTTCAATTGAGCTTGACTGGCTTTCAACTCCAGTTATAATACATCATCATGAAGACAGAGCCTGGTCCTTTCAATACAGGTCGTACAGGTCTGCGATAATTAAAGAGGTTTAATTTTACCCCCCTCCTTTTTTCCCAATCTTTAGTGCCTATCCAGTCCTGAATAGGTCTTGTTTGACTAAATAGTTGGCCGAATGGAAAGGTGACAACATCTAAATACTTGCAAGCTCATTAATCTGCAGACAGTGCTTCAGGGCTGTCTGGCTGAAACTTTGCCTTCAGTTCTAATATGAATACAAAGAAAAAAAATGGAAAGATGTCCTGCTTCAAAACACTTTACACCAAATGATCCATGCGTGCCTCTGAACTCCTATGACTCAAATGGGTCATGTATTACACATTGGGCTGTGCCCCATGTTAAACCTGGGAGCCTAAAACCAGTCTGTGTGGTACCACTTTCAAAAATTAGAAAGCACCAACCTGTTTACAGGATGTGTCAAGTGAGTGAGTAAGTAGCGGTTAGTGTGTTCTCAAACTGGCAGTTCCTCTGATGGTGTCCTTACAGTGTGGAGCTTCATCAAACACACCCTAACATACCTCTCAGTGGCACAGCGCAGTGGTTTGAAACCTGACTGCGGTGACGATCCACCACAGTCAAGATTCAAAGTAAAGTTTAAATATTTGCACTGGTTCTCCTTCCCGGATAGTATTCAGTAATACGGCCAGCTGATATTTCTTAAACAGTTGACTGATTGGATTCTCTGTTCTTGAAATCTGCATATGTTTAATGTACTATAAGTCAGTAACATGGATAAGATGGCAGCGCTATGGGAGAACTTTACACTGGTATCAAAATTCTCCTTGTGTGATGAGAGTAAGTCAAGCACAAGAAAATGAACTCGAGCTGAAACCATTAATGGACAGACATTAGAAGGACATTACTTGATTACTTGATAATTAATTGTTTAAGTCGTACTTTCCGCCAAAATGACAAATTTTGTTCCAGCTCCTCAAATTGGAGGATTCATTGCTTTCATTTGTGTTATGTGACAGAAAAACTGAATATCTTCAGATTTGGGACTCGAAGAAATCAAGCAACTTCACGACATCACCTTGGCCTCTAGAGAATTGTGATGGGCATTTTTCACAATTCTGATGTTTTAGAGACCAAACTATTAAATGATTAAATGAGAAAATAACTGGCAGATTAATCAGTAATTAGTAGTAATTATTGTTAGTTGAAGCCCTAAAATGAACATAGGGCAAACTTGAGCCTGGACTGAAGCTTACAGTGTTACTAGAACAGGGTTTCTTAAATGTAATGGCAGTACTAATGTAAAGGGATTTGTTTTCACTCAACACCAAGGGTTAGGGTTGTGTGATCAGCTGCCTTATGCAAACTAAATTAAAATGAATACAAGTAAACTTTTCCATTGTGTTTTAGTGTGAAGCAACGTATGTTTAAGGAAGGGCAGCTCAAGTAAATTATTATTGGAAGTTTATGGTTCCCTTTCGCAGCGTCTGTCTGCCAGTGTGGGAACCACTTTATAGCTTCCCTGGGTTCCAAAGAACAAAACTGATGACAGAACCGAGTGCATGAGTTCAAAGCGCACAGAGTTACATAAACAGGTGTTGTTGTGAGGCTAGTGAGCTATGTGGCTCTGTGCTGCGGCATTAGTGCCTTCCTGCCTTCTGCATCATACACGAGGGAGGCACAGATCAAAACAATGAGACACTTTGGGGCTCGGCCTCTATTGCTGCTCGCATACGTTTGGCGCATCTTCGACGCTTCATAGCGTCAGCCCACTAAATCTCAGTCTCTCTCTTTCACTCGAGAGGCGTAGTGGTTTGCTTTGAATTTTTAAATACTCACAGTAGCTTATAAGCTTGTCTGCTTTCCCTTTAATGTATAAAATTGCTTTACATTTATCCTCTAAATGTTTGAGCTTTTTCAGTTTCCTGTATTACAAGTCGAAAGGTAAAAGATTACTATGGTACTGGCACCTGTACTGGTGCATTTAAAGGGAATTACACAAACTATTATTGGTGGATAACTAGCCAGAAAAACATTTTACAGGTGTGGCCTCCAGTGTAGGAAATTAAAAACAATATTTCGAGGGCAACCTTTGCCCCCACTGTCTACAAATTGGGTCATTTCTACTATTGCTGTTCCAAAGAGAAGAGTGCAATCATGTGAACTAAGTACATCATTTAAAAAACACAATCACAAACAGCAGTGATACTATTTCTAATAAATATAGTGGATGGGGAGGTGACGACCTACAATTGCTTTCTTCTGTAACAGGTTTGTTAATGACGTACCGGTACGTCTCGACTTCACTGCAGGATCACCTGGCCTCTGCCAGTCAGGTATTGTAGTAGTGTGAACAACAGCGCTGTTTGTGCGAGTGTGTGATAGAGATGAAAATGGAAATTAAATGATGGCTTAATGTAAGATGAGGGAGGATATTGGCCTAAACTTGTAAATATCTTCTATTTTTCTCAAAATGCCTTGATCTGGGTTTTTAGAGGCAAATCTACAATTTCTTAAGGCATTTTTGCCCTTTACCCTCAAATATCTAACACCTTTTTTTGTTATGCCAGACCTCAAATGTCACAACATGTCACTTGCGAGGTAAGAAATATCAAGACAAACACTCTACAGGCTTTGTCACACATTCAGTGTTTTCGTTTTTCCTTGTTTTTCCTCAGCTCTGAAAGCAACTTACCCTGAGATCAATCACCCTGTTGTCCAGCTTGGTGTCCTGGTTGACTGTGGCTCTGCCTTCCTGAGGACACACAAAAAACATGATCACATCACCAAAAACCCTCCGACTATGAAATATTCAACAATGTAACTGTTCAGCTCCTGTGCTGTTTTTTTTCACAGGAGTGTCTGTGGCCAGTGATGTGTGAATGCTTTTTTAGAGACTTTTCAAACCTCACAAGAAAGAAAATATAAGGAAGTGTGCAATACTAGTTATGTTTTGTATAAAAATCCTACTTTACATGTCAGCTATTGGCAGGTCCAAAAAATAAGCCAAGTCTATCAGCTTGCAAAAACTATAATTGCTCCATATGCTATTATTCCTAATGAAACTAAAGCACTGAGCTCTCTACTACTCTCTACTCTCACACAGCTTTCACACCAAGTTAAAAGAATACAGTTGCTTTGTTCCTCGCAGCAACTATTATAGGGTCAAATGCAACAAACGACATCTGCAATGTGAGACAACAGGGCAATAAAAAGAGGAAGGAAAAAAATTAAAAACAAATGAAGGAGTAAATGTTTCATCACAGGAGGAACCACCGATCCAGGGTCATGGAGGTCAGGCTTCCTCTGAGGACCCGCTGGGGTTTGAGCTAATAGCCTGTGTAGCCACATCCTGCTCCAAACAGCCCCACGCAGAGGGACAAAAGGTTAGACAGTCAGATAGACAAGGCTGTTGAGGCCCGTTGTCTCTCGGGAGGACAGGTGTGTGGCTGACACGTTGAATCTCCACAGAAAACACCTGGGATGCTGCTGCTGCTGCAGCTGCAGAGACTGGTTTACTGGATAAACACGAACGACCTCTCAGCTGTCTCTGGAAGGGTGAGACCCACAAATTGATATGCTAAGAATACATATAGAAAGTAATATGTTAATATAACATTATATATGGAGCGTGATGGATCCAATAGCTGTTGGGGTGTGACAATTCATTCACTGCATCCATTACAAATTATGTTGATTCAACGGCTTCAGTCTGTTAATAGAAAAGTTTGCATCAAACAGCTGTGGCTGCAACATTACTGCTAATCAAAATGAAACACTTTGAATTGAGCAAATGGAGATTCTTTAGATAGCTACATTTTCCTGAAAGGCAGCTCAACAACTCTGTCATCTGGACTTAATCTTCTTGAGGTAACGATACCAATATTTAACGTTAGATATTTCAACATTTCACAAACATGCGTGTCAGCCAAAGAGAGCATTCACAGATTTTCAATGTTTGTACCACCACAAGAGGACAACTTGATAAAATGTTTGCAGCATGCAAACTACGTAAAGCTGCACACAGGTACAGAGGGAGAGCACTACTTAAACATCCAACCTGTGGAAATGCTGTATTTAAGGGACACGGCATTTCCACTTGCAGCTTCGGAGGCTGCAGCTAGTTCTCCTAATCTGCTAAGTGTTGGAGTTGTCAACTTGTCTGACAAGACACAAAGTCTACTACAGTAGCTATTTGCATAGATCTATACTTATTTAATGGTTACATTATATTTCACCATATTCCAACTGGTAAGAGGCCCCGGGGTAGACCATGAACACGCTGGAGGGATTAAATATCTCAAGTGGCCTGGGAACAACTTGGGATCCCCCAGGAGGAGCTGGAAAGTGTTGCTGGGGAGAGGGACGTCTGGATAACCCTGCTTAGCCCATTGCCACCGTGACCCGGCCTCGGATAAGCGGAGGAAAATGGATGGATGGATGGATTATATGTCAATAATGCATACTGGTTCCAAATGTAAAAAGCTGAATTCTAAAGAAAAAACAATAATTCTTCAATTTAATCGCCAACGAATCACACCTATTATCGAACTGGTTTGCTGTTTAGCCTGCGATTCACACCACAAAACAGCAGCCTCAAAGTTTAATAACCAGCAACAACCACCTAAACTGTGGGTGGGAAAAATAATGACTTCTTAAATGCATCACGATTCTCTCAAATGATTCAGCATCGATGCACAAATCTCCTTAATTGGAATTCAGAGGGCTCCCTAAACCCTGGCTGCCAGCTCTTATACACACAGCGTGATGAAATCAGTTTGCATGAAGAGGGGCGAGTCAAACGAGGTGATGTTCAGTGTGCGCCATTCTGCTCTTGATCTTGTTTAATTCAACCAGGTCTAATTACCCAACCCTTGAGTCTGCCAAAAACACAAATCTCTATTCTTCTTATAGACGTCTTCTCTCTGTGACGGACAAAGTTAGTTTGTGCATGGACATGCTACAATTTTGGCTTTTATATGAAGTATACCAATAAATTAAGGCATAATTGTTTAGAATGTTGTTGTCATTGTATAGTCAGCTAAAACTATCCATGCAGGTTATGAGTTAGACTGTCAGTTCCTGTTTCTCACACTGAGCTGGAAGATTTGTCTGGAGAGGAGTCTACAGGTGTTTTTACCCAGCTGAGTCTTACCGGCATTACATGCCATATTGCATTCGATTTTCTCCCTTTCAGCCAAAACGCAACACATAGAAAATCCTTCATCACCTACCTAATGCCACTTAAATGTCCTATAATCAGTGTGAAATGTGGTGCACTGCATCATTGAAAAGACTGAATAAGATCAGCCTTGGGTGTCAGCCAATACGCCACACTATTGGGCACAGCAGAGAAAACAGTAGCGAGGATCTTGGGTGAGAGGTGCGCCTATCCACGACCTCCCATCCATCCCTACATTCATCCTCACCTCTTCCCCCTCTCCATCAGGCCTGACAGCATCCTCCAACTGCAGGGGGAGACGGGGCTCCGCCTGGCTGATGACAAAAATCTGAGGTGGGAGAGAAACAAAGAGCATTCAAATTCAGAGGGTGGCAAACCGCAAAGGTTTCCATTAGATGTTCTGACAATGGAAAGTACCTGGAGTCTACATACAGACTAACAAGTCAAAGTCAAAAACTCTGACAGCTGCTTCTGTTAAAACCTCATCTATGTGTGAGCGATGCATGTGCGACTACGTGTTAAAAGTGGGTTTCCGTGCTGCTAACAGTCATGTATCATAAATCTTATGCAGACACGAAGCCCTGCAATACTGTTTAGAGAGTTTTAGAGAGTTTGTGGTGTTGAATTGCATTATATTTGAGCGTGTGCCTAGTATTTTGTCCCCCACCTCTCACATTTTATGCATCTACTACATGAACTATTATAGTGCGACAGTTACAACACAAGCACACGTGTGATGTTTGAGTACCTAATGATCATGCACTGTGTTGAGTGAAGAGTTAAATGCTCAGTGCATTAATGTGTGTGGGATTTTACATACTTACATGACACCTGTGTAGCTCCTGTGTGAGGAGATTTGTACTTACCCGATTGAATGATATGAATTATGGATGTTCCATTGTCTCATGTATGTGTGCATGCAGGCAAAATGTATGTGCATTTTTAATTTAGATTTTTGGGAGCATAGAAAGGGACTGTCTGTGTGTGTCTGTGTATTTGACAACTGCAGTGAAAGGTGTGCCCACCCTCTCGATGTGGAGCTCCACGTCCTGCTGGGAACAGCTCTCGATCTTCTGCTCCACTTTCCTCACCGACGCCTCCACGTCTACTATGCTCTCCTTGGTGATGCTGGTGGAGACGGTTGGGAGAGTCGAGTGTAAACAACAGATAGCACTTAGAAAACAAACTCTTCTGTGTGGAAAGCTAACTGCGTGAGAACAATATTTGCAACTGCTTTTAACGGCTTCTTTCCCCCCCCATATAACCACACATGCTAAAAATACAACTACGGCTATGACATTAGCTAACTGGGGGGAGGAAGGTGCAAATTCAGATCCCATGAGCTTGTGGCTTTCATAACAAAACCATTAACCACCCTTTCTCTGTGTCTACTTCTGTTTGGCTCAAATCAACAGGTTGCAGCAAGGTGGAAAATATTTCCACACACCTTATTTTAGACAAATGTGGCTGTCTGTTACGGAATAGCCCAAAAAAACGCACCATTACACCACAATTTCGCTCACTTCATAACAAATTCTAGGACCCTAAAATGATTCCTGTCACCACATTATTTTTTCAAAAGGAGCCTTTTGCTTTTGGAAAATCTCTGCTTATGTGATTTTGAAGAGAATACTATGATTTTCAGAAATATGACGGCCCTACTTGAGCCTACTGTGTATAAAATGGAATGGATGCTATCGAACCAGCACCAGCTCATCTCAAGGCAGATGGCAGGATACATTATAGTAATGTGCATAATCATATAACTCCAATTCTATTAATACATTTATATCTGTCAAAAAGGAGGAGGTGTAAATAAGTGGAAGAAGACGTGCTACAGAGAGATTTTTGAGCTTTGAAAAAAACTTGTTGAAAAAGGTTGCAGGTTACAGCATTTTCTGAGCTCCTGGGAAGTACCCAGCTCTACTACAAAAACATGATGACATAACACTGATATTGACAACGGGGGTAAGAATTCCCCTATAATACTACAGTGAAAGTAAACTACAGCCATGTGACGGGGAACCCATTTTTAATTTTGCCGTTATTGGTTTTCAAAACAATGCATCATCTTCCCACACAGGTTCCTGATTGAAACCCAGAGCTTCTTCAAGCACTTTTAAAGCGCCAAAGATTTCCAAATTCTTGAAGAGAGTTGACTATATCTACATTTTTATTATAAATGCCTGGAGACAATTAATAAATATGACAATGGGATCATTGTACATTAAATATTAAATAATTTTTTGTTTATTTGAGTGATTGTGTAATATGACGAAACACCAGAAATCAAGTATTTTTCTAGGAGTGTATTCGAATTCAAGGATATTCATAACCCTGTACCTTGTAAACACAACAGTTAAAATTAAGCATTTTCCAAACTTTCAAGACTTTGTGCGAACACGGATCAGAGATATGAGGAACAACACTGACCGTCATGCAGCGAGAGGCCAGATGGGAAACCCGCTGTAATCCTTCACTCCTCCCCATTAAAAAGCAGTAATGAGGGACTGAACACTGGGGTTCTGCTATTCCTTCAGCCCCACGACAGCTGCCGCCATAGTCCATCCCCTCTAGCAGGAGATCAGTTAGATAAATAAATCCCCCATTCATAATCTCCGCTGCATGGCCCAGAGGCAGGCGACAACACAGTCAGCACACACTGAGGGAAACAGACTGATTAACTCAAGACTGAGTTAATATCACACGGAGACAAGGAATATGACTCGGAGAGAAAAAGGGAGCAAGACTGTTCTCACACTGAATCAACATCCCAAGAACACAACGTTTGCGCTTGGTGTTTATTGGTCACCAAGTAGACTGAGTGTGACCCTGCTTACCAACTGGGTTTAACATGGGTCCAACACCACTAGTACAAGAGATACTATACTATGGCATTACTACACCAAACCTGTTGTTATTTTAAATGCATTGTTATGTACCAGTATAAAATGTCAGAGATGATCTAAGCCAAAAACAGATTTGAACTCTGGCCATGAAATACACATGACCAGTCCTTCAGCTGCCAATGAGTCACTACACAACATAGGAGGCAAGAAGAGCTGACTACACAAGCTGACTACAGCTGACTACACACAAAACATAGTGGATGTTTTTACCAATCCTGTTGCTTTCAGTCCTTGAAACCCACAAACAAGTACCAGTGCCAAAAATTACTCTCAGAATCTGAGATCTCACTCAAACTTGAATTGTCCTGCAAGATCTTTGACCAGTTTATAGCTGAAGCAAACAAGGAGACGGACAGAAATCCCGACGAATGCAACGCTGCAAAAAACAGGCCTTTTGCAGAATAAACTGGAGGAGACTGACATCATGGTTACCCTGTCTAATGCGGGACACTCGTTACTGTTTGATGTCCCTGTTACATCCGCTGTTTCTGAAAAGTACTGTTAGTGTAATGTCTGAATAAAGTGAGCAGCAGCTATGCAATTTAATTCACCTTCATTGTGTTGGAATAGAGGCAGGAATCTCAAGTGACAGAAAATCTACACCAAAAAAAAAAACAATCTGCATGGCTACATACCAGTAGAGGTAAGTGCGAGAGAACATGTTTTTTAAAATATGGGTGAAACCATCCTTTAAACTACTTACAGCTGATCTCTTATTTAGTGGTGGGGCTGCAGCTCTCACTGACTGCTGAGGCTCTCGCACACACACCACAGGCCATGCTATGATTATTCAAACTGGTGTCTGCTCATGAATCTACAAACTTCACAGTACACAACAATCAGACGTGATTACTGCTTTTCCAGTTTTAGAAGCCATATCAGCCACAGTTCCCTTCTGCTTTACACTCGGCACTCCAAAGGTACTTGAGTCGACTTAAAAGTCACAGAGCCTGAAGATCTCTTAATTAAATTGTGTGAGTGAGAGGAGGATCACTTGGACATACAATATGTCAAACTAGACTTCCTCAGCAATGTTATCACTGCCCTCTGCATGATTATGAGTGGATTTACTCGTAATCCAGGGTCTTACTCAGCTTGTCAATCATCGCACCAAAGTGTGCACAACAAGACGTGTGCCAGAAAGCCACAGGAAGTGATGGTCCCACCTGTTCTTGAAGATTTGAATATGGAAAAAAAAGCACATGACATTTTGATCCCAGCAGTAACGCTCAGAAAGCCTCTTGGTAAATCGTTACACTGCAGCGTGACTTTGCCAATTTTGAGTTTTTATGTAAGACCACGTTGTCTTGGCAACCGTGTCATCAGTTTCACTTGCTCTGTTGTTAGGTGGCAATGAATTGCACAAAAAGCTAACTGTCCAACCACAACATTGCAGAACGAGATTGAGAAACTACTGCACGTAAAAGAAATCATCTGACAGTTATATTGAAATGAGAGTGATGTCCTGACCACAATATCCTGTGACATGCAGCAAACTTTACTACAATATTAAACATTATGCAGTTTGAAATCACTGGTTCGGGGGAAATTTCTGAAGCTACAAAGCACTGCAGGGTAACAGAAAGCTGAAGCAGAGTCTCAAGGACGGCTGGGAGCATGTCAGCTGAGAGGAACTGAGAGGAACTACGGCATGGTCAGGGGATTTTGACACTTCTTACAAAGTGGGGTCAGTGTGTTCAGGCGGCAGAGGTCAAGACTCGGGTCAGATCAGCAGTGACCTCACCCTCATTAGAAAAATGTCCTGGATTTAGTTTCCTGTAAACCTCAACATACCTCAACAACCCACCCAAAAGCTCCTGTGGTGTCTTTTATGAAACATGAGTATAATGAATGTGTGTAGAATGGTAATTTATGCACATTTTGGTATTCGTCAAACATTTAGTACCTCCGACTTAGGCCGGTGTGTACACAAACTCCATTATTCAGCATTTACTTAATTCATTAAGTCTTTCATGTTTTGACATAAATCTGGCTTTACTGAATGTAAGCCTATGTTTTCTCAAAGTATTACATGAATTACATACATATTTATTTAGCTGTTTGTTATAGATGCTATCTAGTATACCCGTTTTTAAATTCAGTAACACACACTGTTTTGCTGCTCAGTCCTAAATGTTCGGGGGAAGTGAGGAGCTGAGTATGAGGTCACGGTCCGGACCAATAAGGGAACCTGACACACATCCCAATGGTGTTTTGACACCACAGTAATGAGCTGTTTAGTTAACCGTTTTAAATCAAACTGATCTCTTTCAACTTTTTCGTGAGATTGTCTGAGAGGATGAAACAGCTTGTTCCATCTTCAGTCTTAGTGGCAGCTTTATGTGAGACTCTATATGATGGCTGCAACTTAACGGAAGGCTTATTTCAAATACAGCTATCATCTCTGTATTGCTTAAGTTCTTTATTACCCAATGTCATAACTAACTGCCATTTTGGTCGGGCAGATTACAGTTGTGGGTGTTGCCCTTTGCCTAATTTAGCAATATCTGAGATGGTGCAAGTTAAGCAATGATGAAGGCACCGTATGTTTTAGTAAATTACATGGATTATGTCATAAATCTTTCCAAATTTAGAATAATTTCACAAAAGAGCCCCCTTGTGAACATCAAATGTCAGCCTGAAGTGCCATTATCATCACCCCACTCTACACCCCTCCCCTTGCACTTTTAATAAAGTGCATATCCGCTGATAGTCATGTACATTCATAGACTACCAGTAATGGGCTACAATTTGGCTGCTAACATGACTAATGATGCTTGGCCCTTAAGTATTTCTTCTGATCCAAGCTGCTGTATCTGCCATCGCTACAGGAACCGCTCCATTAAAACACTGCTGTATCCAGGCCTGTTAACAGCCAGCTTTTGTTGTTGAGTGAAAAATGATTGATTCCCCCACCCTCCACCTCACTCGGAATGTGTGAAAATGGATCGGCGGATGATTAGGGCCTAGGATTTTCCCACCATTGTTCGCGCCCAATCTGACAGGAAGAGCAGTCTCAGTACTCACTTTGCGGCAAACTTGACCATCTGCTTGCTGGCACGATCTCCCACCGCGACCAGTGCCTGCACGTTGAACTGCTGTTGACGCAGGACCAAGAAGCATTGCTTCCCTAAAAACAAAACAACAACAATAGACAGCGCCAGGCTGTTAAGATCTCTTTCATGCTAGATTAACAAGCTTGACACAATAAAAGCTTGGGCGCACTCTCTGACGCAATGGATGTTCGTTCGGGTGAGGAAGGTACCTCCCAGCTGTAAGGATCTTCCTTGTCAACTACAGGTAAAGTGTTAAACATTTGTGAACGGAGCCTTCGCTTTGAAGAGCACTGCGTGGGGAAAGAGTGATTGCTATCTTCCTAACAAACACACACCTAGGAAGAGTGCAAACAAGTTAGCTGGCAAAATAAAAATCAGGGCCGTAGACAATCGGACCACCCAGGTACTTTGATGTTTGTTGCCTGTGAGAAGGGGGTGGGTGGTGGGGGTAATAGCAATGCCAAAATCCCACCAACAGACGCACCTCATCCCAGACCAAATCAGGATGTTATTCTGCTCACACGGACATCCTTACAGCGGGCAGATAGAATGAAGACACGAGTGGAGAAGGAAGTGACTCTTGACTCTGGAAGTTATCTTGAAATTAAATGGCTAAAAGACAATCATTGAGACCGTAGCTTATTTGTAATCACATGTTTAGCACAGCAGCAAAAAGGCTCAATGGTTCAAACTGAGGTGTAATAACCTGAGTAGGTTAATTGTATTCAAATAGATACATAATACATAAAGACATCATGTCTGCCACCGGACAAACAGAGGTTATCTGAGCTTCCAGTTGGCAGTGGCATGCTAGTCTGACAGTGATAATAAAAACCCTCAGGTTGTCAAACTGCTCTGTAAGTGTCTGCACAATCCAAGAGGAATATACTGTAGAAAATGGGAGATGGCTTGGTATGTATTTTCACAATGAAAGCTGTTGGTTTCTTTTTTAGTTTCTGAACTTCAGTGTTGGTCAGCCTTAAGAGAGTGATGTCAGTCTCTGAGGTCATGGGAAATCTAAAAGCAAGTCAAAGGCAGCCGATATTGCAGTTTGGTCTAGAAGAGAAGGGAGTGACCTGGAGACCTGGCCCAAGGGCAGACACTTTTAGACATTTCACTATAGTACACCGAGGATTAGCACAGGGGCGACCTAATCCTGGCTGTTTTGTTTTTCGTACAAAAGAACGTCGCTCTAAGCTGAAAAATGTGAAATAAATGGGGGGAGTGATCTCACCTTTGGCTCTGCTTGTGTGGACTCGGGCACGCAGCCAGATCAGCTGGTCAGCCTTCTCAGGAGTAAGGTCTTGGACCCGTACCAACACCCTGTCTGGATCGCACACACAGAAAAAAATGTATTACTTCAAAGGACCTTTCTGCCTCCATTTCCCCACCTCTGTGCAAAGAATCTCACACTGCTCCTACTCTCCCCCATGCACACTCCCAAAGGCAGAAAGAAATGTGAATAAGCATGCATGTGCGTGTGCAGACGTACACACAATAAAATGCTCAAATTACAGGTGCCTAATAAAGAAGACACACTAGGAGGCCTGCTGAAAAGCTGTCTAACTCACCCATTCTCTGTGGGATGCATGACAAATTGACTCTGGTTTCACCTGTGTCACTCAGAGGCATACTTTCTCCTTATTATCAGTTAGCAGAAGAGGCAGACACTGCGGCTGCACCAGAGAAAACAGAGCCGCCCTTTTGGCTGAGAACTCGGCGTCAACCCACATGAAAGCCCTCGGCCTCCACACCACCCCCAAACCCCATCCCAATGGCTGGGCTTGGCATGCAGGTGAGGGAGGCCCGCACTTTGTCTGCTGCCACTGGAGCTGAAAGAGCATCCAGACAGATGGACGACCTCGACAGGTCCACCGGCTGCCTCGTCCATCTGGGAGTTATCACATGCTATTAGTTACTGCAATTATCGCTGCTGCAATCATGACCACAGAAGAGACCAACAGCAGTTTGTCATGAGGTTTATCAGATGTATTCGTGTTATCTGTAACTTTTGACAGCCAGACTAAAATTATATTGAGGACGTGCAATGATGACTCGCAATGTCCTTCTGTCTTTAAGACAAGATGAAGGAAGGCGTGCAGGTCAGCCACCCGACACTGATCTTGAACCGACCTTCCTACGCTATCTAGTTTACAATTGCACTGATCTTTTTTTATAAACATGAGCCAAATTTTTTTTTTAAATCCATCAAGCAATGTTTCTCTGTGATAAGAGAGTGCCATATACAAAAAATCCAAATAAAAA
This sequence comes from Gadopsis marmoratus, assembly GCA_036023855.1. Classification (NCBI taxonomy): domain Eukaryota; kingdom Metazoa; phylum Chordata; class Actinopteri; order Centrarchiformes; family Percichthyidae; genus Gadopsis; species Gadopsis marmoratus. Next base: position 15,396 of record JAVQJF010033741.1, on the reverse strand, counting down.
GACACAGCAGACTGGAAAGCAGTGAGTTTTTACGAGATTATTTTCTGTGGGAGACTTCCACTTCTGGTGAATGTCAGATGATTGACAGGAAACTGAGAATAATGAAGCACGCATATAACCTCAACACCTTGGATGTTTGTTCAAACCAAAAGGAAGTCTATGTGTTCACTGCGTATAGTGTATTATCTTATTTTGAAAGTCTGTTTTTCATACTTTGTGACCATGAATGAATAAATTCTTCTGAAATGCGTATTTTTCATTGGCTATGCTGGCCTTGTACAGACACAAGAGAGTGGCAACACAGACAGCAGGCACATAATGAAATATACTAAAAAATATAAAGAGAGGCAGAGCAATCAGTCCAATGTGATGAATTGAGACAGGGGAGGGCCAAAATGTTGATTCTACCAAATTTAACTATATTCAACTGCTCTTAAAATACAAAATATCACCGCATGTGGCAGAGAAATGGGTCAATGTGGTCATTAAACTTAAAGTCACATCAAGGTGAAGCAAAGCTTTTGTACATTTGTAATTTCAGCAGAAACATGTTAAATTATTCTTCATTATCTTTCTATTGTTTTTAGGGTGTTTTCAGCAATGAGAGCATGTTTGATTGGCTGTTAGGTTGGCCGTTGAGTAAAGGAAGTAGCTTTCATACTAACCAAGCTTTTGTTGGGACTGGACCATAGCCGGCACACCATATTGGTCCTTGGCAAAGTCCTGCAAGAATAAAGACATCTGAGCAGTCATTTCATCAAAACAGCTAAATAAAACATCACACTGCTTTTTGCGTATGCACATCAACTCTCTATTGTTCTCGAAGGCAACTCCACCACTGTGACTTCATCAAGCGTCAGTCTGTCTACTACATCTGAGATAACAGACCGACAGAATAGATAATGAGACTTATCAAGATCTTAGGGAGAAAATTGTTGAAAAGACTGCAGTTCCGCGTGCAGGTATTTGCAGACAAACCGTTGCAAAGGTATGACAGCAGAAGTACAATCAAAGTCAGCCAGAAAGTCAGGCAACTGGTCTTAGAGTATGAGTACTCTGATCTGTGGGGGATACTTACATCTTCCTCTGTGCTTTGTTGTTCGGCAGTCTGCAACACAAAGGGACGATGGGGGTTTTAAGGGCATTGCAAATGGCTGGGAAATAACAACAAGAGGACTATCTAATAAATTCAAACATTAAAAAAAATTTCAAAAACATTCCACTTGAAATGGAGCAACTTGAAACGTTTTGCTACAACAGTCATGTAAATTGTGTTTTCATCTTGTGCTATCAGAGATTTGAATAAAATTAATAAATCATAGCTCTGTCCTGGGGCCAAGCCTCAGATCCCTAGAATGCATGGCTCTTCTACACATTGCTCCAACACATCATAGACAATGAGTAATGGCAGCAGGAGATATTGCTTTGTAATAGAAACAGCCTAAGTGGACAGATTCTTTATCTCTGCACTGACTTCTAGGTAAATGACTCCCAGAGTGCGATGAGATTGAGCCTTGGCAAAGTTACAATTCCATTTTCTATGCAAATTGATATTGGTGTGAGGAAATGGCTGCTGGCGGTGGAGTGAATTGGAATCACCCATCCTTGATATGATAATCCTGTCACGTGATGGATGATATTGCAGCTTATGATCGACTGACTATAGACCTGCTATAGCCATGAAACAACTGACCCACACCGGAGCTACTAAAGTGACATGTGTCGGCATAAAGAAAGTGCACAACGGCAAATAACACAGCTATCACACTCACTCAATAAACATTCAACTGCGCTTTCAGTTCTTCCCCTAGGCAATGCTTACTATGCCACATTGATATAGACGGCAATAGCCAGTGTATTAAACACCTGCTTCTTCCATTTAACATGCTGACTGGATGAATTGAGCTGAAAGACAGGATGCTTTGTTGCTTTCACCTTTAACAGCCACTCGACATACAGGGTTATAATTAGTCTTGGATAAGCCAGTGTCGAGCTAGATGACACATTTTCTAAAAACGGATATAGATTTCCTCATTTATATGCTGCAGAGTTTGCTTTAAGGGGCTGCCTGAGGAAGACATTTAGGGATTCACCGATCCCTATATTGACCGTATTAAGCAAATTGGGTATCAGGCAAACATTACCACCAATCCACATTAAATTCTGAGCTAATGTGAGCTCATTTTGATACTTTTAGCTACATCTGTAACTCGTCACTTCCTGCACAGACTTCACAAAGTACATTTTCTGCACTTTTTGTCTGGGAGTCGATTGGAAACACATCTGTGAAGTAAAGTTAGATTTCTTTTTACATGGTTAATAAAGCCATGGCTCAGAAAACAAGGACAGGTGTTGAATCTTATTAACAATAAACCATTAGAAACTGGAGTAAAAAAAAAAAACCAGCTACAAAATGTTAAGTTTAGCAGGTTTGCTTTTGGTTTGGTGTCGGTGTGAGGTTACTACACACAGGTTAAGTGGTTAGATGTGCTGTGGAAACATGTATTTAAGCTAAGACCTTTTCCCTCAACACACACACAGGAAGTGCGCGTGCAGAATCAGATCTGATCGTCTTATGTCACGGCAGCTCAGTCTCGATTGTCAGGTCTGTATTTATTCAGAACACCAGTTATGCTAGAGCACACAAACAATATATATGATCAATGTTGAACATGATGTCTAGAACAATATAGTTAAAATATGCACAAGCCTAAAAAGCATGGTGGATGTCAGATGGTATGTTTTATAGTTACAGCCTCACGTTAACTTCCATAAGAACGATCCCAGTGAGATTCATGCAGCGAGGGAGTGTTACACAGATTTGATGTTTACGAAAGAGTAACCGCTGGTATCAGATCTGTACTTGGTATCAGACGATAACCCTGAGATTGGGTATTGGCATCTGTACCGGGCCAGACAAAAACAAAAAAAATCTGATCAATGCAACCCCAAAGTTTATAAAAGCTCATAAATATCCAAAACCAGTGCACTGCTGTCACTTCAGATATGTCTGTGAGACACAAACAAATGTGGCACTCCATTTGTACAGTGGCAGTACTTTAGCACTGGTAACTGATCCACTTACTTTGTTAGATTTAAAGGGAACACAGTTCTCAGTTTGCAAACGTTGTTGGTGGTAACTCTGTTGAGTTCGTTAAAGATGTGGTCATGAAGTATTTTCTGAGACCTTTAGTGTGAAAGGATGTTATTAAATCCGGTTAAGTTTGACCTGATAAAGGTCTGAGGAGTTTGACAGTGTGTGGACTTTATGATCTGACACACTTGTCCGCAAGTCTTTCTGAAGTGCAAGAATGTTGTAGCGAGTGTGACCCTTACTGTGTAAAATGTTCAATGACCTTCTTAACATGCAGTTATATGAGCTGCATGTAAATAGATCTATATATAGATATGTGTCGTGCACTCGATGTAGAGGAAAATAGCACTTTGTGTGGGTGGAAATAAACAATACAAAAATGACAGGAATACTTAAACAATGGATACTCTTGCCCCCCCGCAGCTAAGCAACCCTCCTGGACCCACAATGCCCAGAAGGACTGCACGTCACAGCCTTACCAGCTGTAAGAGGGAACGACGGATGTGAAACAAACCAGAAAAAAAAAAAAACAACACTGACCAGCTTTGCCTGTTTCTCAGCCTTCTTTGCAGCTTTCTCTGCTTCCTTCTGCTGTTTCTTCAGGCCTTTCTTTGACTGAGCCTGCTGCTCCTCCTCCGTCGCCCTGAAACAGGAAGAGGCACACAACATAAACATTTAAGTCAACTTCCACCTTCTATTGCTCCTGCATCCCATGAGGAAGTTATTGACCGCCTGGGAAAATTAATTCTGAGCCATCGCCACCTCCAGCTTTTAAGTGTGTGCTACCTTTAATCCCATTGTTATTTCAAACAAAACAGCCGTAGTCTGTGTGAATGGAAGAATGGGCGCTTGGACAGTGGCTAAAAGCAGAGATGTCAGAAAGTAAGATTAGCTAGATAAACACTGCAGCTTTAAGAAAACAGTGGTCTCAGCAGCACTTGCAAATCCATTATGGAATTTGCGAAGAATATACTGATATCTGATTATGGTAACATTTAGTCTTATCTAAAAGTAAAGGTGTCGTTATTTGCTAAATGCTACTGCCACACTACACACCAGAGCATGATGTCGGTGCTGAAAAGTTTGTTTTGTGGCAGCAACAGGACAGTAGATGTAATACAACACTCTTATCTAGATGTAACAATGAGGTCACATTGCAACATACAGGGCAGCAGAAATGGACATTAATTTAATTTATGAATACAACTAAGTTAAAATGAATACAATACCTTATATAACTGTCATAAATGGCCATAACTGGGTGGTAGTCAAACAGTCTGACAGTAGACAACAAGTTAATATTCTGTATTTGATTTTAACAATAATGAGAACTCTAATTTAATATTTTGTTAATTCAAAATACTGCCTTTGAAACTGAAAATAGAATAAAATGCAAGTGATTTATGTTGGCCTACATCAGTGCAACATTAGGGCAGATTACTGAGGAAGTGATATGATAAGAGTTTATATCAAAGTCTAAGGTGATCACAGACTTCATATTACAATGAGTCTAAACTTTGCTCTTCTCCAAATTAGACTTGCGTTCACGGATATAAACGTGCGCTCAGATTGCAGATCAACGACTGAGTGCTGTTTGTTTTTTCCCAATGACCAGGTGTCTGGACCCAAAGGAAGACTATGAGCAATATGGGAGATGCTCCGGGTTAATCACAGGAAATAACAAGGCCCAATGGCCAACTAGAAATAGAAATAAAAGACTAAACAAGAAACCAAAATCACAACAGATGATGTACTTGACTTCAGACCAGGCTTTACACTTCCCTTATGGCCAGATTTTAAACTAACAGTGTTATTATTCATGAATCTGGAATCTGAAGCCACGTCCCAATTTAGGCTGCACTAAGGTCCAGCACTTCTCAGTGACACCTGAATTCAAATTGGGCGTACAAATTTTCTTGGTAATGGTTCTGCTCCATTGCGGTTTTGAAAGAGCACAGTCTCTGCACCTGTGCAACAAACACAAACCTAAAACATACATATGAGTAGCCTACTGCTACTTTGTGTTATAGCTGTGTCATGAACCTTAGACTACACTGAGACAGAGTGTGGAGGAGATTAATAAAGACGCACTCTGGTTTATGTATATGTTCCACCAACCAGTTGAATTGGTTGAACTGGATCAGCAATCTTTTTTGTTTTTTTACCCTCAGGCAAGTGAACTCAGTCTAACTGTCTAGAGCAGCTTTCCACAAAAGCCCTACTGTCTGCTCTCAAATCAGTATACAAACAAACTTTGTGGTTGTCCATTCTTTACGCAACTTTAATTCCTCACTGACAGATTATGTGTTGCACAGTTATACAGCTTAACAGCATTTGGCAACTGACAGTAAACTACCTGACACCTGTGCAACAGTTGTATTCATAAAAAGGACAATAAACAGATAGAACAGTTATAAGTCCTTCTGAGCCTTAGTCATTCAAAATGCACCAAGTTACCAGGACAACTGAAAGCTCTTTACATTAAAATGCAATTGAATGCAGCAGACCTTCAGTCATACATTGAATCATAAACAAAAAAGGTTGGCATGGTTTGATTACATTCACTGGTAATTGTTGAAGCTACTATTTGTGGTGTTGTTGTATTAGTTTGCATTATATTGTAAGGTGTTTGGAATATTTTTTTACTCCACCCTATTTTCAAACATGGTCGACAAAATATTAGAAATGACTTATTCTAATGCAGCCCAGTACCATAAAACTGAGGCAACACACAAATAACCGAGGCAGTAATCTCAACCAGAACCAAGCATTTTAAGTAATGCAGTATTTAGTGCAGGGCTGGTGTTGCATTGCATTGCATCACACAGGATTTCTATATTTCTGGTAACTCAGTGTATTTTGTACAATATGTTATTTGACCCAAAACATTCCTAGCTGTCTATAGCTCCAAATTTAAAACTGCAAATGACATGGCCCACGACCAGAAGTGAAACTGACAGCAGCACAGCAGCGGAATGTGCACGAACACACAAACTTGTTTTTATAAAAGAATAATGTGTTGTATGTAGTAAAACAGTACGTGGGTGGGGTGGGAGATATGACTCAAGATGTTATCTGAAAAATAAGGAGCCAGACTTCACCACTGCATCTATACAACTACATGAGCATGATTTCATTCACATTCGAGACTTGAGTGTGTTGCTGAGAGCGAAGTGGATTAACCCAACTACAAAGGCTGATCATTTTAATATATTAGCCAAGTTATAATATGCCGAATTCACCAGACACCTAAAAACATCTTCTATTTCCAGCTCTGCCAATCGCATGTCAAGCAACGCCATCATAAACTGAGCGACTCTCGTATGAAAGTTGGTGCTCAAAGGGCACAAATGCCGACTGCAGACAAGTTAGCCAACATATGGGCTCATCTTGTGTTTAGAGTTATATTTAAACATGGTACTTAAACATTTTGTTCGTATGGGTAAAGCTGTATGATGTATTTACTTAAACTGTCAGATGATGCAATCTGCTGCCTGTTTCGGTATTGCTAGCTGCTAGCCGCTAGCCGTACCGCTGCTAGCAGTAACGCTAGTGGAAGCGCTGCGTGCTGGCGACGCTGTGAGACGTTGAGTTATGACATGCACGACTTTCACTCCTTTCTTACCCCTGGACTTCCTCTTTAGTCATGTCGAGCTATATTCTTGGCGAATGGGGACAAAATGTTTCACGACTGTATTTCAGAAACATGCACCACATCAGCTGGATCACTGCATGGACGGGTAAAGATAGGAAGGGCCTGTTTTGACGGAGCACCAAATCCCGGATGCTTTGGGTTCCGGCCAGAAACGAATGGCTGAAATGTAGTTCCGACTGCCTTAATTTTGTCACACAAGGGGTAGACAAAATAATACAAACACCCAATGGAAAATGCCTTTAACTCACGGCTAACTTGATGATAATTGTACAAAACTGCTGCGAAAATCAACTTACATTCTGGAAATAAGTGCCATGGCTATTGTCATAGGTGAGGTTTGTAAATAACATGATAAAATAGACATAGCTTCCAGAGTGTCCAGACTGCATGTGAAATGCATAAAACAGTGTAAAACTGTAATAAATGATAATAATAGATCATACATGGTGCAGACTGGCATGCAACCTTTGGCAATGTTTATGAAGGTACAGTATTTTATGTATATTTTTTGGGTCATTTTGTTCTCCAGTACAAAAATACTATATATCGAAATACTGTATGTACATGGTCATCTTGGAATAATTGTAGTCTGTGGTCTAAAGTATATTGATCTGATCTGTGAATACGGGAAAACATCGAAATCATATGCTACATGCATGCCAATATTACTGCAAGATTACAAGATAGATAACATTTTAAAATACTTGAAGTAAGTAAATCAACATTTCAGATCTACAACAACATGCGCACAAACACGTGTACACACAGTATAACAGTGGTACTTCATCGTGACCATCATGTGTGGGCATTTCTACATATCCGCATGAACACTAAAAGTGACACTCTGCATGAAATTACTTTCACGCATTTGGTCGAGTGCACTAAGTGCATCCAGGTGTCCAGTGACCTTTGCAGGAATGGCCACGCACAGTGAATAACGGTAGTTTGAATACAGTGGGGGGGGGTCATCAAAGCTTTTCTCAGGCTGTTGGCCACAGGAGCTCCTGATGCAGGAAACAGCCTTCCTGCTGCTCACTTTCCAACCAAAACAATGTAACCATTAGCGAAGCAGGTCACTGCCCAAAATGAACCTGTCATATTTGTGTTCCTTTCATCCTTAGTTTGCAATAGCTCTTTAAAATAATCTCTGCACTTACTGGCACTTATACTGTCACTCATAAGTTTTATACATCACAACAGCAAAACTCAAATGAGACCCTATACAGACTGGACAATGGTCTCAAGTTGCAGTTTGAAACTTGGGTGCACACTGGTAATGAATCACCAGTAGAAACTATTTCCCGTTCATTTCCACAGCTTTGGCCTTTAACCCATACAGCAAACAAAAAACTCTTCTCTACTGCAACACACACACACACACACACACAAGAGTTTGTTTGAACTACTATTAGATGTCAGAAAAGTTGTACATTTGCAACATTGGACAGGAAGATGATACTGATGTTTTGAAGAGATGGAGATTACAGTGGAAAGAGATTGTTATCATATAAGAAAAGCCTAGTCCATCTAAAAAAAACACTTCTTTAATTTGATAGTACAGAAGAGGCAGCAGATGGTTTCAGAGGTGTGTGTTTGTTGAGCAGTGAATATTTTCTCATCACACAGAGAGAGCAAAAGCTTTAATTATGAATGAAAGGGCACCTTATTGCACCAGAGGGCTAATTCCCAAGGGGGAACAGGAGTACTGTTTGTGCACCCAAGTGGACAATTTAGATAAAAGCCTTGTCCATTTATGTTTTGTCATGGCAATGTTTAGAAAAGTGTATGCTATGCAGCCAAATAATCAGTCAAATTCATTAAGCAAATGACACAGGAACTGTCACGTGCTATTCAAAGCATATTCATCTCGTTGGTGAGGCTTCTTTAAAATCTTTGTCTTCATCTGTTTTGAGCAAATAATGTCAGGGTGTTCAAGTCATGTTATAGGGTTTCATCAATATTGATCTTAAACAGTTTGCCAATAGTTAAGACTCTGTTATAATTCTTAATACGTGTGCATTTTTACCATTTTTTTGTTAAAAAGTATTTAGGGTATCTGACATGTAATTTGGGTCAATTATATCCCCATGTATCTGTTTACTGGGCATGCCTATGTGCACATCAAGTACAATTCCCTATATTTGGTGGTTGATGTGATCCCAAACTCTCTAGACCAACAGCAACCTTTTCTTATGGCGGTGAAAGAAGCAGATTCATCTGAGCACAGTGACGTGTTAATCACAGGTCTGTCCCTGCACAGGCTGTGGCGGCACAGCACTTATGCTAATTGTGAATCATTTGGGAACATTTCCAACTGAAGAAACGCCTTTTGTTTCATCCTGTTTCACTGCGAGGGACCAGAGCCACAAAATATCCATTAACCTTGTGGCTTGATGGGGACACTTCACACCTTCTTATTTTTTTCTTTTTACATGTAAAGAAATGGAAATGTGTCTCCGTTGGCGTCTTGAATAGATGCCAGCACTGCATTGCACAGCGGCCATTTGACGACCTAATTCCCCTTGACATCTATTGTTGCCAGCTTCCTTTGGTCTCCAACTTCAACATCACTCTGTCACCAGTCCACCCGGATTAAATCTCTAGTTGCAGATAGAACAGACAAACTGATGTGTGTGTGTGAGACTTGTCATTTTTATGTCTTATCTTGTCACTATATAATTCCAGATTTATTGCCAATGATATATTGCATGAGTGCTTAACAAAGACGGCCTATCTGCCCATTTGCACGTTCTGAAAACTATTATTGTTTTGCTTTGTGTGTTGGGAAATAGCTAAGTTGACCCACTGGCCAATTCTGTGCAGTGATTAAGGATAGCACTTGTTTACAAGCCAAACATAATGGGGACAGTATATCTTGCGAACAGAAGCGAAAGAGAACAAGTCAAAGGAGAACTTAACATGCTACGTTCGTTGTTAAGGGGCCATATGGGTGCTAATTATAACCCCGGATCTTTGCTTTTGTGTCATGGCTGCTTAAGATGTAAAGGTGCACAGATGTTCTTGCAATTACAGGGCCTGTCTGCTCGGTCCTCCTGCTTTTCAGCCAGATCAGGTGAAGACATTTGTGTTCGGAGACCCTCCTCCCTCCTCCCTCCTCCCTCCACGCCCCTCCCTCCAACACACACACGCACACACACACACACACACCTCATCCCCCACCCCTGGTGGGGAGGAGGAGCTGGTTTTAGGTGAAAATGCACGCAGTCATTATGAGAAGCACTGAATTTTTTATTTTTACATTAAAAAAAACAACATAAAAAGGTACAAAAATAAAAAGCAGCATGCAGTATGTTTCTTTTACAAAACATCCAGTGTGAATGACAGCAATAAATAATAGTTTTCAGATAATCACACACAAATGCTACAAACGGGTTTCCAAGAGCAGCTACCATCCCTGAAAAAACAAGAGGGCATTGTTTGTCTGAGCTTTGATTCAGTCATACAGGTTGTAAAGATGAAAACAGGGAAAATGGATCTCAATTGTAAAGCTGATTGAATGGAAATGAAGCACTGCCTGAGGACACAAGCTGCTTTGAGGAACATAAAAAACAAACAAAATTTGCAATGAAAACACTCGCAAGACACACAATTACAGTATAAACAAGGCAAACAAATCTCAAAGTGTATAAAAAACTATTTTTTTTACATCTGTACAAAATGTAGTAAGTTTTTTTGAAAGCTTAGTTTTTTCTCTCCTGAGAGTAACAGATCGCAGAATCTGGGGTTCACCGTTAACTTGACAAAACACTTGAGGACTCTGACTCAGTTGACACAGATGAAATTGGCCCTCGCTTTTTTGTCATGAGAGTCACTTTCTGACTTGATCTGCTGCCGACTGTCAGTGCACTCCTGGCTGATTTCTTAAACTTAACTCCGAGGAAGGCATAGAGGATGGGGTTTAGGCAGCAGTGAAAGTAGGCTAGCGCCTCTGTGACAGATATCCACTTCTCCACCGCTTTTTGCAGTTCACAAGAGGGGGGGACCACGTTCAGCATCATGAGGGTGTCCAAAAAGATGCCAACACAGTAGGGCAGCCAGCAGGAGAAAAAACACAGGATGAGGATGACCGTGGTCTTCAGCGCTTTCTTCTTCGTTACGCCCTTGGCGCCCTGCGACAGCTTGGCAATGATGATGCAGTAGCAGATGAGGATGACCAGACCGGGCAGTATGAAGCCCACCATGATGTGCTGGAAGCGGAACACGGCGGTCCAAATGAGACTGCTGTTCTGCGGGTAGATACGCTGGCAGATGAGCCTGGAGTCTGCAGTCTCCATGCTTTCGTCTGAGAAGGGGAAGTTTGAAGACCCTATGTTTTGCACCCTGGCAAAGACCATGTCAGGTACAGTCAGCACGGCTGCAGGCAGCCACACACCCACATAGATCACTCTGCTTGCAAGCAGCTTCCTCGTGGCTTGGCTGTTGGTAGCCCGCACAACTGCCAGGTATCTGTCCAGGCTGATGAAGGCCAGGATCAACACGCTGCTGTACAGGTTGACTGTGTAGATCATGTGCACAGACACGCAGAGGAAACCTCCAAAGTACCAGCCTCTGGACGCGTCCACGGCCCAGAAGGGCAGCGTGAGGACGAACAGGAGGTCAGCGACGGACAGATGGAGCCGGTACTTGTCCGTCATCGTTTTGACCTTTTTCTGGTATCCCATGACAACAATGACTAATCCATTGCCAATGATTCCCAGAATAATTATTACTCCGTAAACTGTCGGTAGGAAGATCTTGTTGAAGTCGTTGCTGAGCGCGGTGCCACACGGCTCCTGGAACTCAAAGTCTCCAGACTCCTCTGAGATGTTGTCAGTACTGTTGTCGAAGTAGTCAAATGCCATGTCAAACTGAAAGAAACAAAGAATTGAAAAGTTAGAAAACAGTTGGAAAAAACCACAATTTCTTTTTTTTAAAAAAAAACAACCGCAAATTCTAACGCTAACTTGTTTCTGACGTTGGAGCTGTCAGGAAGGTGCAACATTCCACTTTCCTCCAAGTCAGTGATTTTAATCACTGATCGCACTTATTTAAAATTAGACAACAAGTTTAGTGGTATGGTGAATTATGCCACTGTAAACAATGACGGAATGCATCTCAATTAATTAAACAGCCTCCAGCAGAAGCGGACCTGACTACCAGTAACGCAGCTCACCGCCATGTTCAGCTCTCGCAGCGTCCGCGGCAGGAGAAGGGTGTGTTCGCGTGTTCCAACGGCCTGATCGCTTCCTCGGCTCTACTCAAGTCAGTCAACTCTTCTCCGAGAGCAGCCTACTCAATAAATACCGCCCGTTCTGGTGACCCCCCCCCCCCCGGGAGGTGGAGGTGGAGCAGCGGCAGGATGTCTCCCAAAACGGGGTGACTATATAACTCTGCCTCTGTGGTTACGGGCGTCAGTTTGTGAAAGTTTTTGCCCAAAAAACCGCTTCTGTTTAAAAAAAACAAAAAAAAAAACGCCTCCTTAACACCAGTGGAGGAGGACTGTTGCTTGAGAGCATGTCATTATTGTTTGGATTATTTTTTTTTTTTTTTTAAATGTAGATCAAAACATATTTTAAATTGCTTTCCGGTTTATTTTTCATTTTTTGCTTTCCCTACTATATCCATTTTGGGGAAGGACAGCATAGACATTGCAACAACATGGGAGGATATTCTAGAGACGCCATAGGAGGCAAAAACACCATCGCAGGATCACAACCTAAAACACACCCTTCATGAATTACAACACCTATAAAGATAAAAACCTAAAAAAAGATAATAGAATGCTCACTGCCACACGGGGATGCAATCGGACTATAATATGAGATTCATAATTAATTACTAATATTACTGTGATAATATAATTATTAGCCTATTAAGCGCTCTGAAGACCCCTACAGGAATACAGGGATGTTGCAAAGTTAGCACAGTGGTTCATGGAGGTCACTAGTAATTGATACTATATTAAGTCCCCACAGATGTCAGTTCAGGAAAGTTATTTGGAAAATTAGAGCAATTTTAGGATTACACATGCTGCGCTGGTAATATATCCTCAACTCAGCAGCCTCACATTTCACACTCAGTCTGCGTGAAGCAAGGACCGACATTTAGATGGGTCGCTCGGGGTCTCCTCCCAGCCTCATCTTTCTCCCTACAAATCACTTTATAACTGTGTCCAATGACAGCTTTCTTCAGCGGAGGTCTGAAGCTGTCCTCACCTTTATACACACCCTGTCACTTCTGTGCTGTTATGTCTGCGCTCCCGAGTGCCAAATGACCCCCGGTAGATATGAAAACAACCACACGCCCTGTTATGTGGGATTTCTATCAAACGGCTTTCGAGCCTCCGAGTGTAGAACATTCATTCTCTCACAGCTTTGCCAACCCTCTCTGATTTCAGTTATGTTAGTGATGACAGGACCAGGCCACACGAAACTCCCCGCCCTCCTCTCAGACAGAGCCGATGGTTGTTTGAAACTGAATATCCTCCATGTGGCATGCAAATACTATTTCATGTCTTTGATATATGAGAGCGGTGATAGATTCAATGAGTCTATCTGCATCATTGATTCCATTGATGTCTCCTCCTCGTGTAAAAGACAGATTTCTTCTTTTAGAGCTGCATGACCACAAAACATCTTAAAAGCACCAGGACATCAGCATGTTTTCATAGAACAAAAAAGTGTTTTTTCTTCTCAAAATTGCATTTATATGCACCTATTTTGCATTAGCAGTTATGGTTTGAGAGAGATTATGCTTTTTGTCTTGGATTTATTAGAGAGAACACCCACATTGTGTATGTCAGCACTGAAAACATTTCAATTCCTAAAATATGTTAAATGCACAGGGTATTTCAAAACATCATGAAAACCCCTGAAAACTCACTACAGTTCATGGTTAAGCTTCAAACCATTTTCAAACCATCTGCAGTGAGCTGTAATGAAAACGTACGCGGTCAGGTGTTTATCAGAATAAGGAAGTTCAGGAAAAGATTGCAGTCATGGATGAATCATAAAATCTCCTACTACTATTAAAAGATGGAATGAAAGAGCCGTTTGTGTTGCGGCTGTACTACGCGACTTCCCGAGAGCACAGAAAATGACTAGTATTATGTTCGCCCAAAACATGAGCTCCAATTCAGAAAAGCTTCAAATGACTGCAATATGTTTGGCATTGAGCTGAACATTTTGAAAGAGCTGTTAGCAAAAATGATTCAATCTGTAGCCACTTCATGAAGGATCTTCTGTTGCAAACGCCTGCTATCTGATATAATTAATGTCCCCTGGTGTGAGGGAAACTATGTACTTTTCCTTTACAGTTTCTTTTAGAATAAGGATGGTTGCGAAGGATCTGCAGAAAGCTAAGGAACAACCTCTGTGCTGTGCAATGAGTGCTGAGTAGAAAATGCACAGACAAAACAAAGCTCAGTGATTATTACTTTAATTTAATAAGAAAACATGGATGAATTAACAATCTAATAATCAGCCATTATTCTGCATTCACGGGCATATTAATCACACGTGACTTTAAATGAAAGTGTTGTAGACTGATCCTGTGTGTTTGTCGTCGTCTGATCCTCCTGCAGTTGGACTCCTGAGGAGAGGAACAGGGGGAATCTGCAGCTCAGAGAAAGGCTACTGTATTGGTATGATGCTCTTATCAACGCCATTCAGCTGCAGACAGTTGCTGTCTGTTATCTGTCTGCAAGCAGAACTCCTACTTTTTTTTAAATTCCCCAATGGGGGGGGCTTCCACTGACTCATTTTTTGAAGGTGTTGTTTTATTATTGTTTTTGATCTCTGACAAATTTCTTTTGAAAAGTTCACATGTGTAGGAGAACTACAGATTTTTCCTCAAATTTCCCAAGGCTGTTTTTAAATTCAGTGGTATTTGCTTGGAACTGTAAAGTATTTGAAACGATCCACTTGCATGATGTAGGATCACCATTACAGCCCTACATGAAACATACATTTGTGAGTAGAATGCTTCACATGTTTACAACACAATTCAACTCAATTTAACAAATAACACAATCACCACCAACCATGCAGCATTCAGGAACATAGGAATTTAAGTGCTCATAAATAAGAAAATATTACTACCAAAGCAATGTTTTAATTTCTTATCTTTGAGATTATTTAAAGATGGTCCCACAAGTGCATTTACCAAAACTCAGTGAATGCTTGGAGAGTTTAGGAAAATGCTGAAATAAGGTAGAACAAATGGAAGCTACAAGTGAAAAGTCCAGATTCATCAAATTCTGTAACACAAAACTTAGGAATGTTTTCTCATTTTCTTGCCATTGAACGTGGTGATTTTTCGATGAAAAAAAAAACAAAAAGACCCAGTGCAACATTTGTACCCTGCATGGTTTGTAGCTTTTTAGGTATAATCAGTGCACTGCAATCAATCTGCTTATGTAATTCAGTTTCATGACATCTGTGGAGCCTGTGTGTGCATGGAGCTTATTGTCTTGCAGGATTTCAACAAAGGAGATTCACTCCTCATAATATAGAATACATTTTTTTTATGGTGGTGGTGGGGGGGGGGGGGGGGGGGGGGGGTGTGGGAAAAAACACCCCACCACGCACCCGCAGAAAAAAAAATTTTTAAAGGCACCCAAAAAAAAAAAAGATGGGGGAAAAAGAAA